>VYZM01001720.1:172559-207591 GCA_013398915.1 Dromas ardeola
TTTTTTTGGTAAGCTTTTTAGCTTACAGTTGTTTATAAGCTAAATAAAATAGGACACCATCCATCTACTTGTGCCATGTTCCTCCCCATGGCTACGTGAGAGGGACAGACCTGTGCTGCTCTTTCCATAGGCATGTGTTGCCCAAGATGAAATATTTTTGTTTGTGGATTTTTGTTTCTTCTGCAGCATCCCTAGTACCACTGCCTGGGCAACACCACCCACAGATTTGGGTCTCATTAGATTTTTAATTCTGCCTTCGTGACCTGGAGCTTCAGCTGATGCTGGTGGCACCACTGGGTGCTGAGGGTCCCTGCCTTCCCGTCACGCAGGGGTGAGTGGGCTGCAGCAAGGGACCAGGCAGTCCCCAGCTAGGTGCACCGTCTTTGCATAGACAATTACATTTGTGATTAGGAACGGAGAGGATTTAGCCATAATATTTGCATAGCTCCTGTGCAGAGCTCTGCTGTGCTGGTGTACAGTTGGTAGCTAACCCCGGGGTGGCAATTGCGCTCTTGTCCCACAGCCCGTGTGCAGGAAGAGCGCCGGCAGTGGTTTTGCTCAGCCATCTCAGAGATGGTGGCTCAGGAGAAATGAATCCTCCTCCTTGGAGGTGGCCTGGGGATGTGTCCCTAGTTAGCCACATAGTGCCAGTGGGATTGGTGAGGAGGTGTGAGCCTCCTCCAGTGATGGTGCTGCCACTGGGACTCAGATGACTTGGGATGGCCAGTTTTTGAAGAGCTTTGCCTGCTCTAAGAGGTAGCACATGAAGACTTTTCAGTAATTCCTGTAGCTGTAGCATCAGGAATGCCACTGTCTCATCAGTAGCTTCCTGGCTTGTTTTTCATGCAGATTCTTGATGTTTGTGCAGGTGAAGGAACAGTGAATCCAAAATGGTCTTATGCAAAAAATGTAAATATTCGTAGCTTGCCGTGTGACAGGGACAGTACATTTGCAAAGCAGTATTCTTCAAATCTCTCCTTCTCATTCCTTGTAAGGCCAGGGAGCCTCTAACATTACATCCCTGAGGGGCCCTGGCAGCTGTATGCTGTTGCACGTAGTGGTGACTTTGCAGTAAAAAAATTAGGTCTCTTGTCCTCCACAGGCCAAACAGTGGCTCCGAACAGAGCTAGCCAGCCAGGCAGCGGAGCTTGGCAAAGTCACCAAAAAGTAACCAGCTCCAAGCTGAAGTACTGAAAGGTAACTTGTGATTTCTAGTTGATCTTGGTACCATTCAGTTTGAGACTGTGAAGGTCTCCGTGCTTTTCCGTAGAGAGCTGGACTTGTTTTTCAGGTAGGAAGTCTCTAAGGGAGATATGGGGAACTTCTAGACATCATCCCGTACGTGAAACTGCCTTTCTGTAGCTTCCTTTCATTCCTAACCAACAACAGGAGCAACTCAAGAGCTTGGAAACATCCAGGTTTTTTTCCTTTTCTTTTTTTCCTTCAGGAAGGGGAGGTTTCCTAAGCTATGATTCAGTACCACTGAACTGATACTTTAGTTCTAGGCCTGTCTGCCGGTCCCTGACTCCGAGGACAGGATAGCCACGCTGCGAGCCAGCACGCTGCTAAGTGGGGTGGCTTTGCGATAGCAGCTGCCGCCTCTTGGTGCTTGCCCAGTACCCTGAGGTGGTGGGGAATTAACCCTGCAGGGCAGGAGATCCCTGAATGGGAAAGAAAATGCTGAGATTTCTGCTTCTGCCCACACCAGGGAGGCACAAGTAGGATTGCGAACACAGTTCGATAACTAAACCGAAGAGGAAACACTAACTCTAAGTTAATCCTGAATTGTCATGATGAAATTACACCATGAGGAGATGTGTAAAACAGTCCAACGGTTAGCTGGACGTCTAGGGAGCATCCTCCATCCTCCATCCTGTTTGAGTTGTACATGGAATAGGTATGCCCAAAAACTGACGTGATGATCACCAGTTGCTCATCTCTGAGGCTCTGGCGAGGTTAAAAACTGCATAAATTACTGTGTGGTGCCTTTTAATAGCTCACAGGTCTGGCCTGCAGCTTTTAGCTGCTGTGGGAGAGACATAAGCTGTGACCAGAGGTGTCACATAGCACTGGCTTTCTGCAGAAGCTGGACGGTCTGCTGCCCCAAGCTGCTGCTTGAGGGACCAACCTGGTGGTTGCCAGCAGCTGGCAGTGGGAGAGGAGCCTCAGTGCTGCAGGTGGGTTAAAATCAGTCCATGAACTAAGATGAACATCTTCTGGAGGGACCTGACCCCCAGAGCCACCAAAGCATGGAGCTGGGAGAGACCTTATGGCCAGCGGCTGCTCTTGGATGGGGTCACGTTTCTGCTCAGGCTCTGGTTAGGCTCTGCTTGCTGCTCTCCATCCGTGCTGCAAGGCAGAGGTCCCCCTCTAAACTGCACTGGGGGCAATGTCACAGCAGGCATCCCTGCGGGTGGGATGCCAGTAGAGGAGCTAGCAGAAGTGCCCTTGCTGGTGCAGCCACATTGCCCTGGTCCCAGCACATCCAGGTACCACATGTAACACTGTGGAGTGAGGACTGTGCCAGCGCATCCTCCCCCAGGAGTCACCGCGGTGCTCCCCAGGGGAAGCCACCAGCAATTTTTGGTTTTCCACCCGCACCTCGCTCTGCTTGGGACCTTGGCTTTTCTATACTCACACTCCGAGAAGTGCAGTAGTAGGTGTGCCCTTTTTTCAAGCCAGCTCTGAAAACGTGTGCGTGTTTATTCTGAACAAGGCAGGTTTCTGGCTCCGTTGTGCACTCCTTCGTTTAAACGTAGCGTTAAGTCGCGTGCAGCATGCCCTGCAGGATCCTGCCGTCTCTCGCTGGTCTCTCGATAGCTCGCTCGAGAAGGCTACCTCCTGCTCTGCAAGCTTCAACACCGTGTAATGGAAAAATGTAGAAGTGGGGCCCGGCTGTGCGTCAGCGGGTGTCTTAGCAACCTCCGCCTGCGCTCGGCTCGGCGATAGGTGCGCGGGGCTGTCCGTCTCTGCACAGGGATGAAATGTAGCATTAAGCATCCCCCCCCCCTCCCCCCTCCCTTAATGAGGGAGAAGAAGGAAATACCAGGGTTTGCTGGTGTCGCTGGAGCTTGCCGGGTGCTAACAAAGCAGTAATTTATGAGTGTGGCAAAGAATTTCGTCGGTCTTCAAAGCAGGACAGAGGCATCTGGCACTTGGCCACTGTGTTTGTATCAGTACAGGAAAAAAGCTGAATTTCTTCAAAGCTGCAACAGTGTTTCCTATTTTTAGGCTAACAATGCATGTTTTGCTGTATGGCACCAAACATCAACAAAGAATGAAGACCTATTTATGTTGCTTTGTAGTAAAGCTGAAGCAACAGGAAGCTGTGAGCCATCTGGGTGCCTTCTGAGCCCTCCAAAAACGCCATCCCAACTCGGTTGTAAAATGCCCTGGGTTACCCCCATGCCAGCGGGTTTGCTCTCTGGTGGGGGAAGAAGATGGGGTTTGGGGATTGCCTTCCTGGCCTCAGACCCTTCGAGATGCTGTGCGGGGGAGAGAAACCAAGCGCCTGACTCTCCATTGCGCTTGCGTTCAGAGGCTTTTTGTTTCTTGCTGTCGCTGGTGCTCTCCCTTTTGAAGCAGCATCTCGGCACCAGCATCTGTGTGCCTGTGCTGGTGCCTGCATTTCGCAGGCGAAGGGCAGGCAGTCACTGGAGGAAGGGACGGTGCCAAGGGCTCTCTGCACTCCCGAGGGCGAGAGGAGTCTGGAAGGACACCAGCTGTCCTGAGTTTTCCTACAGCACTGTCGGAGTAAGCTAGTTTTGGCAAAAGTTTCTAACCTTGGGGACTTCTTTAACACGAGAGCTATGGTGGCTGGCTTACTAAAATCAGCTCCAAAGGAATCGCTGCTCTGATGTTGATATTTCTGGGTTGGAGAACAGAGGACACCCGAGCTGGACATGTGGTTTAGGTGGCAAGGTTCCCCTTGCCTTGCTGCAGGAAAACACTTGGAGCGTGAGCGGTGTGTTATAACACTGCAAATGATTCTACTGCGAGGGCAGGTACCAGCTGCCTGTAGAGGGGCACGAAGCAGATCTCATCTCCGGAGGCAGGGGAGGATGCTTTGCACCTTGGCTTGCTGAAGTGGCTCATCGAGCTGTCACCGAGCGAGAGGAAGCGGCAGCGCCTGCCCTCTCTCCTCCTGCGCTCTGCAAATGCTCTCCTGCGTGCCTGCAGCAGCCGGCTGAGCCGTGGGGTGAACTCTTGGCCACCCGCTGCTCGCTCCCCCCAGCCTCCTCCACCAGCTGCTTATTTGGGAAGGAACTTCCTTTTTTTTCTCTTTTTATTTTGATTTGGAAAAATAAAATTAGAAAAAGCCTGTCAGAGAGCAAGTGACTAAGTGCTTCGTGTGCTGCTGAAGCAAATGAACAGCAAAATGTCTGAGGGGAGATGATGACTAAGTTTTTCTACCTCCTCTTCTGCTTCCCTCACCCTCTAAGAGGAGCTAAACATAGTTGCCTGTAGCAGGAGGACTTCAACGACCGGCTGCTGCCCACAGGCGCACCCTCAGAGATCATGGGCTTGTGCCTTGCTGAAAACCCCGGTCACTCCAAGAACCAAGCGTCTTCCCGACATTCATTTCTCTTCTCCCTTGCTCTTCCTCCAAGACAAAATATATTTAGAAACGCTAAGACACAATGAGCTGAGCTCTGGCTTTGCTACACCCATGTTTATAATGGGTTCATTGTACTGCTTCCGCCAGTGCCCTTGCGATTACAGGGCTAGATGTAACTACCCTTCATCTTCTTGTCCTTTTTTGGACCAGAAAATGGCTTGAGCATCCTCTTCAACCGTAACAGTGCTGTTCTGAGAAAGGCTATCTGGGTTTTAATATGAAACCCACGATCTCTACTTCTTTAAAGGATGCCACAGTCATTTCAGCTCATCAGCAAGAAGCCGCTGCTTGCTAAACCAGTACCAGCAGGCTGGCGCTGGAGTTATGTCCATAAGCACCATACCGTGCTGCTTACCTTAAAAATGGCCTCTTTCAAGAGAAACATTTAATTTAGAAACAATTTCGCTTTAAAAAAAAAAAAAAATAAATAGAAGAAATCAGATCTCTCTTTTTAGATGATGAATCTGAATTGCCGGGGTCACCCTTGGGTGATGCTGTGTGCGTCCAGCGTGTTGCCAGCATCGCTGTGGTACTCAGACCCTTTCTTCCTGCATCTGGGGAGGGGGGATGCTGGGGTTTTGGGGGGGTGAAACTGCTCGGCTGGAGCAATGGCAGAGTCGCCGAGCACCTCAGGGTTCTCACTCCCCCAAAACCCCAGCATCTTTCCCCTTGCGTCTGTGCCAGCATCAGCCCCCTGGGGTTACCTGGAGCTGCCAGCAGGGCAGGGTGTTTCTCCCCGGGCATCCTCTCCCTGCTGCATGCCC
The DNA here is from genome assembly GCA_013398915.1 of Dromas ardeola. Taxonomy (NCBI): domain Eukaryota; kingdom Metazoa; phylum Chordata; class Aves; order Charadriiformes; family Dromadidae; genus Dromas; species Dromas ardeola. The sequence continues at coordinate 177,942 of VYZM01001720.1, forward strand.
AGGGATTCAACAGACAGCCGTTGCAGAGGTGATTTTACATTATTAATGCTCAAAAGAAAGTTCCATTTTCCTGTTTCAGATGAGCGTTTCCCTTTGGGGTTAGAGAAACCTCTTCCTCCCCGTGGAAGGGTATAAACATGCCCTGAAACAGCAAATTTCTTTACCGGCCTCTGCGTTCCTCCTTCCACCAAAAACCCGGCATCCTCCCACCTGGCACCTCTGCGGCCTCAACATGCACCAGCTCACGGGAGATCAGGGCCATTTATATAGGAGCAGTGCATTTTTTTCCTCAATTTCTTAGGAGTTAACAGCTGAAACCCTCTTTTACTTCCCCCCCACCCCACCCCTGCGTGTCAGCGCATGGTTGGGTTGGAAAATCCAACCCCGCGTGCCGCACGGGGATGGAGGGTTGGGCAACCCTCCCTGCGTCTCCGAGGATCCCGTCCCTTTCCCTGAGGGCTCAGGGGTGTGCCGGGGTGCAGCGGGGCTTGCACGCAAGCTTCAAAGGCAGCGTAAAAGAAGCCGCGTAGGAAACTCCCGTGGCGCATCGCTAGCAAGAAACCTCTTCGCCTGGTTCCGTGACGGCTTCTTCCCCCGCCGCCCCGCTGGCCTTTCCCCGGCACAGGGCTGCCCGGCCGGCACCGGCAGGCTCCTCGGATGCTCTCGCAGCAGGCAGGCGCGGCAGAACATTGTCTTCGGTGGCGGAGGTACGTACCCAGCCCTGCAGAAGTTGAGCTGCCTTGCTAAAGCTGGCATTTTTCGAATGACTCATCACTAAAATGGCTAAGGGGCGTGCGTAGGGCTTTAACTCTGAAAATGAAGCCGGGGATAAAATTACTGGCGGTGCTGTGCTGAGGTCTGCTCGCTGTCACAGACCTGCTGCTGCAGTGGGCCGGGGGGCAGCTGAAGGGGGCAGTTAACATGAATTCCTCCCTCCCTCCCGTTCTCCAAGGTCACTCTTACCCGCATGGTGCAGCGGCCATGCACGGCTGGTGCTCTCGCTCTGCTGAGCTTGTGCCACCCCCTGTCCTCGCCAGGCTGGGTGATCCCGCGCCGGGATGCGGCGGTGACGAGCGTCGTGCCCAATGGAGCGTGGGCACAGCAGGGTCTGGATCCGCATGGACAGGGAACGGGGTAATCTGGCTGATGCTGATGGGGTTACAGTCCCTGTTCACAGCCTGATGCTGCTGTGTGGGGGATCAGGAACAAGCGGCTGGGCATATGAGATGCTCTGTTTGAAGGTGTTTGAAGCCCTGTAATTAGCTTGGCTTTGCTGTGCTCCTGGGAGCCCCTGGCTCCAGCACAGCCTCTGGCTGATGTGTCCAGCTAGGATGGAGTCCGTGTGAGCAGCTTCTCCTAAAGTGCAAGGTTTGTGCTTCCCGTACCCGTTTGGGGCAGTGCAGCTGGAAAGCTGGTGGAGGAGAAAGCCCTGGTCTCCAGAGTGCCTACGAGGTGGGCTCAGAAGCCATCCATGGCAAACGAACTTATGTCTGTCTCACTGGTGGGAAGAAGCCCTGTGTGTGCCCACAAGCCCCGGTTCTGGGAGTGATGGATGCTGAGAGCTGTAAAAGCTGACCCGCGCTGCCCTTGCCTGTGCATCACCTCGCAGCGCACAGAGGGACTGGTCCATGGGTGCACGGTGTCTGTAACAAGCCTCTCTCTGCCTTCAGGTCTAGACCCCTTTTTTTTAACAGCGCTTGGGGTCAGTGCTGTTTTAAGACCGGAGCCTGTGGGATGCGGAGCCAGGCCTCCCGCTCAAGAGAGGCCCCTTGGCTGCTGTGCCAAATCACCCGTGGAGATGGTTTGGGCACTGCACGGTGCATCCGCGGCAGGTCTGCGGCGGCGGGGAGGGTGCTGCACGGCACAGGAGGTGTCTGCTGCCCCGGCACATGGCCCTGGCATCCTGGCTGCTTCTGATGCCGCTCTCTGGGCAAAGAGGTTTCCTAAAGCCACTGTCTTTCTAATACACTCCTTCTGTAAGGATCTGAAACCAAGCAGTACCAAACTGCATTCCCACTCCTGGAAGAGTTTCTCCTGGTTGCTGATTATGTTTAGGAGCTGCCTAGGAAAAGGGGCTTGTCCCATGGTGGCATGTGAGGGGTGCCGGGGAGCCACGGCTGAGGCAGGCTGGTGCTCCCAGCAGCTCCTGTGCAAGCAGAAACTCCTCCAGCCACTTAGCAAAGGATTTGCAGTCCCAGCTCTGAAGCAGGAGAGACAATAAAACTCTAAATAGTACTTTAAATCATCAAAGTGCTATCCAAACATGAGGGACTCCGAACACAAATGAAAGTGCTAAACTGATTTAAAGGGGAATTAAAAGGTCACGCCTGTTGAACATTCAGCTTTAGGGTTTAGTCATGTTTATGAAACTTTTAACTGCTCTTCTAAATCAGCTTTTTACACTTCATATACCCAGTAAATGTGGGTATGTGCAGAGCTTATGACTAATTTTAAAATTTTTCTATTCTAAACAAATTACCACAGCCTCTGCCTGGCCCTCTTCTTCTTCCCTTCCATCGCTGCCTTCCCACTCCAGCTGAAGGCACTTAAAATGCATCTGAACATTTCACTTGCTCATGGAAGAGAGATGCATTTCTCACTCACATATTCCACAAACTGAAGTTCAGTTATGGTCAAGTAGCAGAAGAGCAGCGAGCTAGCTCCTCCATGAGCAGGCAGAGCCAGGGAACAGCGATGGAAATGTTTCCCACGTCCAAGACCAGCGTGAGCTGCTGGGGGTTTCTGCAACAGGAAAGCTCAAGTCTAAAAGCCAGGCATTTCTCGTCCAGCATCTCCTGGAGATTGCTTCACTAACATTGCATGACTTGGTTTTGCATAACCTTGCTTGTTCCTCGTCAGTGCTTATGGGCATTATGCTCCTAGGGTGTTACATTTACAGTGTCCATGCCAATGCCTGCTGCGCTAAAGCCAGAAGAAATACTTCAGATGGCTGCAACAGTACTGGAAGTAAGTCGCAGTGCTGTCTGGCCCATGTCCACCCTGCCTGGTAGTACATCAGGATGCAGGAGTGATGTAGCATCACCCCATAGCATGAGCCTGGTGTGGGCATTGAGTGTGGAGGAAATCTACACCCCCCTTATTTGGGGGCACAAGCTCTAGGTGTTGCAGCTCACACGATGGCCCATGTCAGAGAGCAGACTGGTCCAGTCCCAGGCCCTTCTGGGGCACCTCCAGGGGCAGACAGAAAGAAATCACACTCAAAACCCCAAGTATTAGAAGCTGCTTTGTTACACTTATTGATGTTACTTCTGTGTTTGGTCTCTGACCCAAAATGCCTCTAAGTAGACTTTAAATGTTGCGTTTTGGTTTAAATCCCTAAAAACTTTCCTTCAAATTGTCAGAGAGGGTGGTCAGCGGCCCGCCTCCGGTGAGTAATTCTATCTACCAGTCTAAGTAAGCCAGATTGGAAATAACTGGGATTTTCCCATCACCTCCTGGTCTGAGCATCTGTTGCTTCCCAACATGCCCTCTGCCCTACCAAACTGCTGCCCACCAGGACACTCTGTTGTGACTTCTATGAGCTGAATCTCTTCCATACCCTGAATGGCAGCTCTGGCTTTTAGGCTGCTAAGATGGATGTCTTCTGGTCTTGGAGAGCATGTGGGAGCTAGAAGCAGTTTGGGATTTACAGTGGCAGGGTTGGGAAGGCTGGGGGGTTCCTTCCCCACCAGCAGCATGAGAGCAAGAAGTGCCAGAGCAAGCACAAGCTGAGGACCCCACCTCCCAAACTGGTGCGGCACTGCTAGAGGAACCGATGAGCAGAAATGACATTTTGAACTAGAAGGACGGTGGTGAATACTCTGGAACTGGGAAAGGGATCAAACACAAGTCTCCAGATGGAAAGGGAGCAGTTTCCATCAAAGTCAATGACAAGTTCCCTGATACGGGGTCAGATCTTTGGACAGCACATCACGTTTCTCAGCTGGACGCCTCATCTGGCTGCCAACAGCTCTCTGTGCACCAGCGTGTTGCACAGATGGGCTGCAGCGCTCTGGGACTCTTCTTGCAAATCACGTCACTGAGGCCCACTTTTGGCTACTAGAAAGTATTTTTATAATCTGCTGGCTTTTAAAAGCTAGCTGCTTGCTGAGGAAGAAGCACTGTACAGCTTAAGTAGCAGCCCACCAAAAGTGATTAGCTGTTTTTGAATTATTCACTTACCTTCTCCAGGCTGAAAATTGCTTAACAAACCTTATTTGTGTGTACTTAATGAGTAGCAAATACATTTCCAGAGACCTGGATCAACTCCTACTCAGGAAAGTAGGCTGAACGTGTCTGATGATGGCAATTAATAATTCAGCCAGCTTTACAGGCAAGTCGGTTATGGCTGATCTGCATTAGGAGGTTTTCAGCTTTACTGAAGTAACAGAGCTTCACCAGGAAGAAAGGCCTCATGGAGACAACCATAGCTTTGAGGCTGAGTTACTCTGAGCTCCAATGCAGGCTTTGCCTTCGCTCCCACTCAGGTCTTCTCGGCTTCTTTCCTTCGTTGCCAAATTGGACAGAGGGGTCTAACGCTGCCTCTCCTCTCTGTGGCGATGAACCCTAAGCATGGGGCTGACATGGATTCCACGCCACTGCTGGGCTCTGCTGGTGCTTTCTGGGTGAGGAGGTTGCAAATGTCCTTATACGCGATGGGTGACTTCTGCGCCGCCGGCTCCCACAGCCGCTCCGTTTCCTTCCATTGTGATAGGGGAGGTCAAACCGAAGGACTCCTGCTCACCCCTCTGCCCTCGCTGCTTCTAGTTCTCCTCCCCTCCATCGCAAGCAGGAAGAGGCAGCCCACAACAGGCTCCTGTTTTTTTCCAATACACTGGAATATTTTTTCAATGGTCTGAGCAGATGTTCGTGGCTTTCAGGCGTTTCTACCAAGGTTCGTCTGTCACGCATGCTGATCTGTTGCAGACGGCGGCGAAGGCAGTAGTTTCACCATTTTATGACCCTCTACCCCAGATCTTTGGTCTTGGTGGGACCGCTCCCTGGTCCCACTGGAGAAAACGGCATTCCTCACAAAGCCAGAGGGGAGTGGCTTCTCTCCTGCGGGAGGCAAAATCCTTGCTAGCTGAAATGAGACTATTCTGAAAAACAGGGCATCTGAAGTAAAAGAAATAATGCACATATTAGGATTTTTTTCTCTCTCTAGATACGATGGAGAACTTGGAAAGTTGCAGAAGCTACTATGCCCCAGCAAAAGGTACTATGCTCCACCGGAAGCTTCTATGCCCCAGCCATCAAAATAATTTATTTAACGGGGCTTAGGGGTTTGGGCTAGAATTTCTAGGCACCCAGAAGTGCCTTTCAGTCATGAAACTATATTCCCTTTCATTAACCTGGGTGAAGTCTGTTGTTGGGCCTCGCCTTTATCTTTGCTCAACAAATGCCGCGGGAGCCTGACTGGCATTGCCTCTGCCAGGTCTTGAGGAGCTGCTGAAGTTTTTATTAAATGCCTTGTGTGACTAAACCAAAAAATGCCTACTGCTCCAAAGCCCTCCCATTGCACGCTGCATCTCTGGCCAAAACAAGGCTATTTCGCTGTTGTATAATACAGAAGCAAACGTGTCGGTGAGGATGAGAGAGGTTTGTGTAGGAGGAAGATGATGTAAAATATGGGCTGTCACTTGCTGCCAGCATCAGGGTCAGTTGTCACAGCCTGGTGCAAGCTGAAGCGGTCACTGGGCTCTTTCTGTTGTTGCCTGGACGGAGGGAGAGGTTTGAGGGGCTGAGAGATGGCAAAGCTGAGCAGAGCGTAACCCCAGCTCTGCACCACCTTAGCGATAGCACTCTGGAGCACAGCACGGGAGGGTTTTCAGCTGGGATCCTGCATTTTGGTCTCCCAGATGCCAGAACACGCCGGGAGGAGGTGTCCCGTGGTACCAGCCAGCTCTGCCCCTCCGCACCCAGCACAATGAACAAAGCTGGCCTCCTCACCGCGGCTGGAACGACGAGGTTTTTCCCAGTCAAGGGAAACAATCATCACTAGGGAAACCTTAACTACTTTTTAAAGACCAAAAGAAAACACATTCATTCTTTTAAACATGGAAAAGTAAATGGCCCCTTTTTCCTTGGCTGCATGCGCGTCGCCGCCGAGCAGGCTGACACGGAGTGAACTCTGTGGGCAAATGCTCCCCCCCACTTCATTAGTTACTAAAGAAGAGGGCTCCCCGGCGCAAAGTTTGCCCCTCTCAGCTGCTCGCCACATTGTTTTTGAAACCAGCAAGGCTCCGGACATGAGGAGCGACTCACCGACCCTCCTATTTGTGAGTGAAACATCCCACAGCCCTTCGGAGCTGTGCTGAACCACCTTCTGCGGGGGCCCCAGCACTGCAGCGCCGCGGCTGCACTTCTCCTTTTGGAAGAGCTGGAAGTGAAAGCGAAGAGCGGAGAGGGACCCGCTGTGCCTCCCACCCACGCTTGTCCCACGGGGAGGGTGTTTGGGGAGTCACCCCGGCATCTGAGGAGCGAGAAGAGGGTGCTGGGCGCGGGGCAAGGCTGGTGCGGTGCCTCTCCTGAGCCCCTGTGCTCGGCGAGGGGTGGGCAGCCGGGGATGTGCCCATGGGGCTGCCCGGCCACTCGGGTGTTTCAGTTCTGTGAGCATGATGGGTGTCAGCATGCCGCAGGAGCGGGGCTTTCTCCAAAGCGAAGGGAGAGACGGGGTGTCACTCCTGCAAGCCCCTGGGCTGCAGCAGCTCCACTGAAGCCAGGGGAAGTTGTGGGCATTGGCGACACCGCTGTGTCCGCACAGTTTTTCTCCATCTCTTCTCATCCTAGGCTATTGCAGGATCTTCCTGGGAGAAAGGGGCTGAAGTTCTTTTCAGAATTGGGAAAATCGTTAATATAATGCTGCTCCCACTCTTCCCCATGCCCTGCCCCAGCTGCATAATTTTTCCTCTAACGGTGCATGCTCCAGTTAATAAAAAGCGCTGAAACACAGATCCAGCTCCTGCTATTTCCAGGAACACTTGATCCCATAAAACCATAGGAAACCATAATTCCAGCAAATTAAATCAGTTACTGCCTATCTCTCTGGCTCAGCGCATGGAAAGGGAAGAGCACCCCACTGAACCCGTGCATGGGGAGTAACATCAGTCAAATTCCACCAGCATCCATGCTGGGAAAGGGAGGTGACAGGCAGTCCCAGAAAGTCATGTCTCCTTCAAGCAGACATTAAAGGTATGCCATATGCTATAGGGTAAATGTACAGCAAGCACTGAGCTCATCAGTCACGTTTTGTTTAATCTAATTAAACACAATACATCCTCTGACCTTCTGGGTTGGCACCAAGTTTTCCTATGTTGTTCTTTCCATATGAAACTCTATTGACAGATGGGGAAAGCCTAGAGTTTGCTTTAGGCTTCAGATAAGTAAAGTTAAACATGCAGCAGATAAAATTGTTTTCCCAGCACTCCTCTGCCACTGACCAATTGTGGGTGCTCGCTGGGAGGGCTTAACTCCTCTGGCCCGTATCCCACCCCCGGCTCGGGGCACCACGCTCCACGGCAAGCGAAAGCTGTAAGAGGGCAGAGGCAGAAGAAGAATGCTGCAGAAACCCTTAAAAGTTCATTTTTAGAGTTGGTTCTGACAGTGGCTCAGCTTCATTTCCGTGTGGCAGACGATTAGGGAAAAAGGTGCCACTCTTCACTAAATATATTTCCCCAGCCAATAAATAGTTTGCCACCTAACAGCTAATCACTCGGCATTTGCTGATGCTGAAACAGATTTTAAATAAAAAGTGTCGGATTGCATCAGGCACCTCGTGCATGTTCCCTGTTTATACAGGCGACATGCCGTTGCCGCGTGTGCAAGAGCGCAGTCGGTCAACACAGCTTTGTGAGTTTTCTGGGAGGGAAAGCAACCGCAGAGCTGGATTTGGGGGAGAGCGGGGTGCCAGGGCGCCACAAGCAGGCGCAGGCTTTGATCATGCAAAAGAGCTGGAAGCGTGCTCAGCTTTCGGCCTGACGGCCTGTGTGCTCGCCTCCTTGCAGGCAAACGAGAAGCCAGCATCCGCCCTCCGCCAGCATCACTCAGTAACGCCACCTGCAAAGCTATTTTTTCCCAGTATGGTGAAAAATCCTTTAGTCTGAGTCGGGGAAGTTATTGCAGGTAACTCCTCCCTGTACGTAGAGCCTTGCCCGTGCTCCTGGACCTATGCACAAATAACTCCTTGAAATATAAACCGAAAGATACAGAAGAGCCTGGAGGCGATGTCCTTACGGTTCCCGACAGGCTGTGTTAAAGAAGATTTCTTTACTGTAAATAGCTTTAATAATCCCTTTGTATATTAATAGCGCCGAGCAGGGCGGGAGGCCGCAGCCCGCTGAGCCCGGCGGGGCAGTTCCCTGCACGTAGCTGCCGAGTCAAACTGGAGTGCTGTGAACTTCGTGGCTCTGATTTTCCATGGCCGGCAGCAGGAGCCTGGCACGGGGATTGGCACGACCAGGATCATGACCGCCGGCTTTGAGGTGTTCACCTCCATGCTGGCGTTCGGATAAATGCAGACCCTCTTGCTGGAAGCTCTCAGCCATCCCCAGTGGCTGTGAAGGATCCTGCTGCTGGTTCAGAGCCATGTAGCATCTCTCTTGAAGCTGCAAGGACAGTACAAAGGGTGAACTTCTAGAGCAACTCCTTAACTGGGGAGAATTTATCTTTGGACAAAGAGGGTGGCAGGATTGCTGGGGACATTGGCCAGTCTTGTTCCTCCATGGTCCAGCCTCCATCTCTCCTCTCCAGTGGGTTGGCAGCCCTGGAGAGCGGACAGATGAAGTCATGCAGCTGCTGGTTTGCTAGGGGAGCTGCCCCTTGTAAAACTCACCGCCCCTTGTAAAACTCACCGCCTTTCGAGCACTCCCACAACAGAGCGACCAGACATTTTGTGTAGATTAAAAAAAAAAAATTGGTCCCAGCAGGCTGCTCTGCAAAACAAGCTGTGCATGCTGGGCAGTAACGTGCGATGGGCTGAGGGCATAGGAAAGCTTCCTTTTCATGAAGCAAACTTTCCCTCATAACACTGGGAGGTGGCTCAGGTGTAAAACAAATACCCAATGTCTCCTGAAGGAACTGCAGAGGGCACGGTCCGTCCTCTCTCCTGCAAGGGCCATCATGAAGTGCCCCTGCAAAGCCAGGGAGGAAGGGGCTGCATGAAGCAGAATTGCCAGTGGCCCCATCGTGGTGGTGACCGCTTGCCTCGCAGCCTATTTCCAGCAAGCTGTGAGTGATTTGAGGTGGACGAAGCCGCCTCAAACCTCTCCATAAAACAAGTTCTTAAACACGTCCTTAAAACTTGGGTTGGAAATGCCCGGCCAAAAGCGTGTCTGAAAGAGGGTGGTGTCTGGGTGAAAACATTTTCCTCCGGTGTAAAGGGATGGGGACATGCTACCTGTTCCTCGCGTGGGTGTGCTCAGTGACCAGCTTTCTGTCTTGTTCAGCTCAGCAGAAAGGTTGTTGTGGTGTTTTGTTTCCCCGGGGAACGCGGGGGCTGTTACCCTGCACTGGGAGCAGTGCCCGAGAGCAGCGTATGGCTCCTGGGAAAGCCCCGGTGTGGGGGGAGCCAGGGTGGCTTGCCCAGCTGCGGGTGCCACTTGCCTTCATTCTGCCTGTGCTTTGAAGTGCTTGGAAGTACCTCAAGGTTTTAGCTGTAAAGCTCTAACCACTGAAAAAACAAAATCTTGGCTTGGGAAGGTGCGTTGCCTTGGCACGTTTCCTGGGACTGAGTGACTTATGATGCTGTGTGGTGGGGGGAGGACTCCTCCTTGTTCTAGAGGAGGTGGGTCGCACTTGTCTGGAGTCCAAACTCCCTCGGAGACTTCTTCTTCCCCCTTTTTTTCATGACATCAGCCAGGACTTGATGTTACTATTTTAAAAACAAAAGGAGGGGACCCCCCCCCCCCTTCACTTCCCTCCCGCTCTCTGCCAAAAGGAGAACAAAGAACAGCTAAAGCGCACAAGTTCTGGCACTCCGTTTGGAAATAAAAACATTCATCCTCATGTCAGGTAGGGAACTGCCCGACCCCCCTGCCAAAGCAAGCAAGCTGGATGGCAGAGCAAACCCGTGGCGCAGAGGAGCCTGGGCGAAGGGGATGCCCGGTGTCACCCCACGCTTGGGCAGCCGCTTGCCAAACTCCTGCGCTGCTGTACCCGTGCCAGGGCGCGCTGGGACGCTCCTGGCCGCAGGCAGGCATCCAGGGAAGGGCCACCCTGCTCCTCCCGGGCTGGCAGGTGGGGAAGGACCTTTCTTCTTCCCCTCTCCCACCCCAGGTCCCCGCTGTGCGGGCAGCCCCTGCATCTCTGTGAGATGCGGCGAGCCTGGTGCGTGGCGCAGGGGTAACCCGATGTAATTTCCACGCTTTAGACGCTAACATCTTTGTCTGGCTTCTTCCTCGCCATTTAAACATGTCAGCAGTTCCCAGCACGGATTCCTGCACAGTGAGTTCACCCCCGACAAGCATCCAAACTGCAAGTCGGGGCTGCTGGCTCTTCCCCGCCTGTCTGCGAAGCGTTACTGGAACAGGGGCCGGTTCTCCAAACACGAGGAAGAGATTACTTGGGCTTTCTGGAAGGCTCCCTCCCATGCCTTCAGAGCGGAGCAAATGAGGATAATTTATCTGTGGGCTTCCAGCTGAACCCAGTAGCTCGGAGCAGCCAGGACTATGCCGTCTGTTTGTCCCAGCTCCTGCGAGAAGGCATTTTTCCATTGTCACCGTTGTATATTGTTCGCCTGATTTGTTTGCGCCACCGCCTTCTGGAGCTGAGATAAGAGGTTGTCCCCCCTGCCTTTTACCGGTGGCATGTTCCCCAGAACAATCCAGGGAAAAACTCTCGCAGGAAAGAGCCTTCGAAGGAGACTTTCGTATGTCCGATGCAGCCCTCGTTACAGTCGTGTAAATGGTTTTGTGTAATCTATCTGGCGAGAAACACAACATGTCAGAAGGGAATTGTTCTCTAAAATGTAGTTACGGATGGGCCAAGGCAGGCGGATCAGCCGCGCCTGGGTTGCCAGCTTAATGGACAAAGCAGCTGCCTTTCGGTGGGGAACAAAAGCCAGGCGGCGAGCCCGTGTGCGCTTGTGCGAGCCTCTCTTCTTCCCCGCAGGAGCTGGAGTTGAGTTTTGTAGCCGGGGAGAAACCCTGGGCTCCCTTCCCCGCTCCGTCTGCCGTGATCTAATGCGGTACCCGAGGATGGGTTAATGTCCCCGCTGCTTCCGCAGAGGGATGCGGGGAGTGGAGACAAGGTAATGCGGATGGCTGGGTCCTCTGCTGCAGAAGCAGCCAACTGGAACAACACTGTAACGCCATCCACTTTAGTGAAGTTACTCGTGATTTTTGAACCTAGAGTCGAGGGCCCAGCGGCTCCGGCTTGGCACAGGGCAATGGGAAAAGAGCAGATTCTCTGTTTGCTTCCATCCTACACTGGCTCCCGTGCCTCCTTCCCTGTCCAAAACAGCTGCGTATTGCCTGAACTGACTTTACAGACAGCAAAAGCTTAAAACATTGCATTCACCTTCATGATTTTTTTTTCTCTTAGAGCAAATCATGGCGGAAGATCAAGAATATGGTGCACTGGTCCCCATTTGTGATGTCTTTCAAGAAGAAGTACCCTTGGATCCAGCTAGCGGGACACGCAGGTACGGAGCATGGGAAGGGGCAGAGCAGTGGAAAGGCCCTTCTTTATCTTGGGTTAATGGGCTTTATTGGCCAGAGTTGCTTCTGATTGCTGTATGAAAGTCTCAGATTTCAGCTTACACGTCTCTAGCCCAGGACAGTGACTTACCCAAATGCTAGGGAGGGTGACATGGAGGTCCAGTGCTCTGTGCTTTCAGTCTCCCATTGCCGGTGGGTATTACTGCCGCTTTCTTCTCCAGCAGCAGAAAGCTGGGTCCTTTGGGTGAGAGCCAAGCCCTCTTGCTGATCCACAGCAAAGCAGGTGATGCTGCCCAGCACAAAGATGCCCCGTGCATGAGCCTAGGGACAAGGGTGTGAACTGACCATGAAGTACACAGAGGCTGCGAAGCAAATGTGTTGGGTGCTGCAGGGCAGGTCTCTATCCTGGTTAAGGTGTGACATTGCTGGTCATAAACCTCTGGCACTACATGCCAATTTGGCAGCCCAAGCTTCTAATTCCCGGCATGGGGGGACTCTTTCAGTTGCAGGTGTAAACAGGGATGCTTCCAAGGTGTTGGGCTGCCCTTCTTGTTTTGGGAAGGCACAGCGTCATCCCCCATCCAAAGCGAGTGCCACATTGTCCCTTGTTACCCTCAGGTAGTTTCAAGGCAGCGGCCAACGGCAGGATACTGAAGAAGCACTGTGAATCGGAGCAGCGCTGCCTCGACCGCCTGATGAACGATGTCCTGAAGCCCTATGTTCCTGCCTACCATGGCGACGTTGTGAAGGACGGAGAGCGATACAACCAGATGGAAGATCTGCTGGCTGAATTTGACTCCCCCTGTGTTATGGACTGCAAAATGGGGGTCAGGTGAGTGGCTTTGGGGACTTTGTTTGAGTTTTAAGATGGGATACTCAGAACAAATGCGTCTCCTGTGTAAAACCCTCTGAAACACAGAAGTGAGGACACCAGACTCATCTGTCTTCAGGAAGAGCTAAGCCAACAGTGTAAGGAGAGAGCCATGGAGAAGCCTGGGTATGGGAAGGACACACCAAGCTCTTTCCTTCTTTTGTTGACTGTCTGGTGTGCTGGGAAAGTGGAGCGGAGGGAACAACACTGTGTTTGGATTTGGGTACACCAGAATGGCACAGTAGCTTTTAGGAGGATGGCAGCCTGCCTCTTTCTGCCTCAGGAGGATACGGCCAAGGGAGCAGGGAGCAAAAGGTGTGGGAGATCCTGCCCAGGGTGCCAGAAGGATGAAATAAAGACACTTGAATGTCACAGCTTTGGTGAGCGAGAAGCTTTCCCTCTGCTCACCCTTTGCTTCCATGGACACTTGAGGGATAAAATGTGTGTGCTAAGTAGTTTAATGCCTTTCACGCAAAGTTCTTGAAAAGTTTCCTAACAGATGAGCAACATTACCCGTGTTCTCCTTGAGAACCATCTACAGATACGCCAAGATCCCAGGCTGCAGCCACTTGGCCAGCAGCATTCTTTGAGCTAGCAATGCCACAGCTGACAAGGGTGACCCAGAGCAAATGTGAGCAGGGCTGGTTACCCCAGGTGGCTGCCAGTTTTGGAGCAGCCTCGTGCCACCGCTCAGCCCTGGGTCTGCTGCAGGCTGGCGGCGGGGCAGGTTGAGACCCCCCTTGCTGGCTGAGGCGCAGCCCAGACGCGGTGGAGACGCTTGCACTGATGGAAAAGTTGATGGTTTCTGTGGGAGGGAGGAATCTTTTTTTTTTTCCTTCCTGAACTCCCGACGTGAAACTCAAACCAGCGTGTCGGGCTGTCGGCAGGGAGGGGGTGAGGAATACTTTCCACCGGCGGGGTGGAGAGAAGGGCAGGGGGCCCCAGCGCAGCCGTGGCCCCGGCTGGCATGCACCATGCTGCCGCAGGAAGGAGTCAGGACCCACTCTGAACCCAGAGATGACAGCCACCAGAAGAAGACCTGCTGATCATGGTGCCCAGGTGCTCCTGTGGCTGTCTCTGGGAGGAGGAAAGCCTCCCGCACACATATTCACAGGTCGAGTGATTTGTGCACCTGGGTTTTTGGAGCTAGGACAGGCAGAGCAGGCAAGGGGGCAAATCTGCCAGGCAGCATCATCATTAAATAAGATGGTGCTGTGGGAGGATCTGGCGAGGGAGGGTAAATTGGGCTAATGCTTGGGAGCAGGGCATCCCTGGGGCCAGGCAAGAGAGGCTCTGGCACATAAACTAAACCTCAGGGCTATTAAACCTGTCCTCTGAGCCAGCAGCTTGCTGACAGGCAGATACAGGCTTGGTTTTTCCTGCCAACCTAACTTTGGGATGCATCAATCTCCTCCAGTCGCCCCTGAACAAAACTTTGTCTGACTTAAGTCCTGGTGATGGTTCAAGCCTGGAGCGATGCGGGGGGACCAAACCGCAGACATAGACAGTCTGTCGTTCTCATCAGAAAGAAATTTAGCTTTCTGAGCAGCGTGAGCAGCACTTCTGAGCACGCCGCTGCTTTATTCTGCTATTCTATTCCATCTGTCCAAAAATCATGGGTTTGGTGATCTCAGCTGAAGCCCTTCGTCGCTTTTATCTGCAGTGTTTTTCAAAGGGGCTGGTGCCCTGGGGTTGTCTACTCAGTGATCATGTGCCTGCCCTGAGAAAAGACGCCAGTGTGCCTTGCTAAGCCTGTGGGAAACACAGGAACACCATCCCACGTAGTCTGCCTGGCATCCTCTCTGCGTGTTTTGCTTGGTTCAGGAGGTGAACTGCACACTCGGTGCTGGGATTTTGGCACCAGGGACATGGGGAGAGGGCACAGCCCCTTTGCAGAACTGGGCATGGCCAGTGGGAGGTGTAGAGCAGTTTGGATTTGTGGGGAAGGAGGTGACAGGTAGGGTCATTCCTGTGTCATTTTGCTGGGACATCTCACCTGGCTTGGCGAGTTGTTCAGAGAGAGCCTGGGCACTTGCTGGGCGGACCCGGGGCAGGTTTGGGTGCCACAAAAGGAGTTAGGTAGTGGTTTATTACTGCTGCAGGAAGTATTATTTTGTGGGTGATGGTTTTCTGCATGCCAGAGCAAAGGCATTCTCCGCTGGTGTGCTCTGGCACACAGTGGTGTTCCTCTGAATGATGCCTAAAACCAAGGTCATTGCATGCTCCCCTGCACCCTCCATCCTCCTTCCCCCATCGCGGCTGCACCCTGTGGTCCCGGGGGCGATGGTAAGCACCTGGCAAGGCTGCATCCCTTCCTCTCCTCCATCCTGTACGGGAAGCTTTTGCAAGATAGTACACTTAAAACAGACCCATACCTGGCAAAGTCATCAGCAGTGAAACAGCCCTGTGTGAAAACACCCTGTTCAGCAGCCGGTGAGGCACGGCCCTCGCGGTGCGCAGGGTGAGGGGACGGGAAGGCGCAGGAGAGGCACAGGAGCAGCTTTAGCAGCAGCCGCCCGCCTTGGCCAGACCTAGGAGGGAGCAGCAGATGCTGATAATGCTGCAGGCTGGGACATAGCAAACTCCCTCTCACCTTCAACCCACCCGGTTCCTGGAACACGTGGGCAGTTTTCTGGCCATATCTTGAAAGCCATGTTTAGTTTGTGAGGATCACTGCTCAGGTTTGCTGAGGGACAGCCCCCCAAGGACCAAGGGGTGGCAGCAATGCTGTGGTCACCTGTGGAAAAACAACCTCCCATGTTATCCCCAAACTGGTTGTGGGTTCCTGATAAACTGAGAAGATATCAGGTGTTGATGATGGGGCACTAGTTAAATCAGGATCAATTCACCTGAAGGCAGGTTTGCTTCATTATTTCCCATGCTGCTCTACTTTCTGGGGATCCACTATTCTGGGTAGGCCTGATTTCTGGTGTAAGGGCTGTCTGTGGGTATGTGGCACCTCGTGTGGTGGCCCTATGGCCTTGCTAATGTCCCCTTCCTTGCAGGACATACTTGGAGGAGGAGCTGATAAAGGCCCGGAAGAAGCCAAGCCTAAGGAAGGACATGTACCAGAAGATGATTGAGGTGGACCCTGACGCCCCCACTGAGGAGGAGAACGTGCTGCGGGCAGTAACCAAGCCCCGCTACATGCAGTGGAGGGAGACCATCAGCTCGACCGCCACACTGGGCTTCAGGATCGAGGGGATAAAGGTGAGGCTGCTCCAGGTGTGCAGAGCAGGGGGGAGTGCTGGCGCATTCGGTAACCAAACTCACACACAGAGGAGGCTGGTGGTGAGACTGCGTCACATCAGGACATCCCCAGTCCCTGCAGCCAAACCACCCTCGCCAGGCACCTGGCCTGGGGCAGTGCCGCTCTTCTGAAGGTGCAGCTGAGTTTAGGGCATCAATGCAAGAGGACAGTTTTAGCCATAATCTCATTAAATCAGCCCCTCGGTTGATTTCCCTGACTGTGAAATGCAAAGTGCCGTGCTCCAGCTTGAAGGCTCAAACTAGTTGTTTGCTTTTGATACTGCTGTGCTGCTAGGCTGAGCCATTAATCCAAATCCCAGCTTGAACCTGTGCCGATCTCTGGCTGGAGCTGGGAGTTTAGCTGCAGCTGGTGAGGAAGCTGTATTTACATCCCGGTCCAGGAAAGTTTATCAGATGAGCCCTATGAAATGGGATGAACACAAGCAGGAGTAGTTTCTGAGGACACCTGCGGAGTGCACTTGCTCAGAGCTAATGCTCACATTTCTGGAGATACCTTCTGGGATGCTTTTGTGTCCCCATTAGATGAGCCAGGCCAGGAGTTTTTCTCCTGGTGAACAGACTTCATGGTGAGAGAGATGCCTGGGATGGCACTTGAATGGAGTTAGGTCTGTAACCACAGAGCAGTTGTATTAGTGATAGAAGACTTGCATGAATATTAGCAATGGCGTGTGCCTTTTGAGAGCCAGCCAGTGTGAATTAAAGGTAATATCATGCTTGAATTAAGGGTTTCAGCATGTGCCTGGGAATGGCATTGGCCGAGGGGAGCTCAATCAAGTTGTGCTTGGAGTTACTCAAGCTTGAGGGCCCAAGCGGTAGCTCAGGGCAACTGCTTGCTCAATTTCTGCCTGTACCTTGGTTGGAGGAGTTTCCTTCTCTTGATCACAGATCACTTTTTCTACTCCCTGGGTTCACTAGGATTTTCCTAGAATACCTGTCTGGGTCTCTGTGGCCCTAAACTCCTGCACCCCTCCTGACCAGAGATGGTGGTGTCAAAATGATGGAATTAAAATAAACTAAGCCATTCCCTGAAAAAGCCTTTACACCAGATCTTGCAGATTTTCCTAGTAGCGTTTCCTTTGACCTCATCAGTCAAACAGCAAGCAAATGCAGATGTTAGACCATGGGTTTAAAAGGTTATCAGCAGGAGTGTGTCACTCGGAGCTGCTGCTTCTGGTTACCCACGTACCAAACCACCAGTGGGAAGGGATGTGTCTGTCCCGCTGTGCAGGACTAAGTCCTTGGGCTGTGGGAAGCCCAGTGGAGCATGTTGCACACAGGGAGGCGGGCATCATCGTCGTTCAACTGTTTCGTGGCTGGCAGAGGACATTGCATTTATCTCTAACTCGACCACTCTCAGAAACCCAAGCAGAAGCCCTTGAGCTGAACCCTTTGAAGAGTTTTCCTGCAACTTAAGGCATCCCTGCCTGTCTGATGCCACTGCCTGGGATGCTGCTGGTCATGCTCCCCTGCAGCATCTTTCTGCGGTGCCTACATCGTGTCAGGGCACTTGCCTGCTCTCACAGCTCTTCCCCGATCTCCCCAACTCTCCCAAAGTCCCTTTTCTGCTGTGGGCACCCACGAGCACCCTGTGAGCTGCTCCAGGTTGGGACAACCCTTTGCCTAGTTCCCATTGCTGCTGTTTTGCTGGTGCTTATTATAAAACTGAGGCTATATAAAAAAGGAGTGGGCCAGCTGGGACCAAAGCTCCCATGCACTGTTTCTTCTCCCTCCTTTCTTGCTATAATCAGGAATATCTGTCTATTTATAGTCCAACATGATATAATATGCTTGGCCTCCAGCGATGCTTCTCAGCCTGTGATCTGGGTCTTTATGGCAAAAGCAGGTCACATGTGAACCACTTGAAATAAAAAATATAAAAAAAAAAAAAACCAACCAAACAAAGAAAAACTGCCAAAAAAAACCCAACTAATCATATTCCTACACAGGCCAAAAAACACAGTGGAGGGAAATAAAAGCCATAAAGGAGTGGTGAGAGTTGCACCTCTATTTTATAAGCGTGCCGCTGCGCAATGTGAGCAGTAGATTTTTTTCAAAGAGGTGAGGCAGCTCTTTAATTGAAAAATGTTGAGAAGAGCTGGCCTCCAAGAGCCATCCTGCTGCTGCTAGGGGCTGACTAATTTGATCAATGCTCTAATTACTGTAATTCTCCTTAAATCCCTCAGCTTCTGGATTATTTTCCCCTAAGCCAAAGCATTAACAGTTCACACTGGTTCCCGGATAGCTTTTTTTTTTTTTTTCCAGCAGGGCTGTAGAGCCGGTCATGCTGCACTGTATCCCTGCCTTTGCCCTGTTTCTGGGGTCGAGTCCCCACGTTAGGGAAAGCACCTTAAATGCCCTGAGGCTGATACTGAGCCCTCAGAGAAAATTTTGGGATAGTACTACTGCACAATAAGTCTCCTCATGTTTTCTTTCCTGCTGCGGATGCTTCCCTGGGATGAGCAGGAGTGAATCTGCCCTGCCTCTTGCTCGTGGCCAGAGGCTGATACAGGAGAGCACCTTCCTGTGCAAGGGAAGGGCAGGATTTGGCCCTGGGTGTGTGGGCTGGAAGGGGGCGCAGTGGAAAGAGGGGAGCAGCAGTTGCCTTCGGGAGATGGCAGGCAGAGGTGGTGAACAGGCAGCTCTAGGCTGGGAATGAGGATGGAGACCCTTTCCCAGCTGAGCTCTTTCTTTCCCAGGTGGCCTTCAGGATCCGATTCTTCTTTTAAAATGAAAATTTTCCTTCACAAAAGGAGATAATGAAGCTCATCTAACTTTCTTGAGTAGCTTGAAACTGTTAGAAACAGTAGCTATTAACAAAATTACCCTGCAAAAAGTAATACAAGTGATCCCTGGTGACCCAGTTGAAGCTTGGTCTGAGAGTTGCTCACCATTGCCTGCAGCAAAGTCAGGGTGGGATGACATTCCCCGGTGCTGGGACATTTGTGAGGTCCTAGAACCAGCCCTGAAAACCCTCACCTGAATTTCCCAAGACAGGCAGCTCGCGAGCCCCATCTGAGGAAGGACACGGTGCCGGAGGGGGAACCAGCTGACCCGAGCCCTACCCCAGTGACGCCAGTGCAAACTGGGATTGCTAGTGGGGCGGAGGTTGCGACAGCCCTTATCAGCCCCCCTCACATTTCTGCTGGGTGGAAGGCAGCCCCCTGGGGGCTCGGACACCTGTAAATATCGTGGCAGTTGTCAGCCCCACGGCACCAGCGTCTGGCTGGGCAAGGAAACTGTGGGAGGGGGGTAGTTATGGGAGCAGCATTACAGATAGGCTGTTTGGCTTTCCTGAAGCCTAGATTGCCTTATCTGAAAGGCCATCTGTGGCTTTCATTTATTTTTAGGAGCACTTAGAAGTCCATCTCCTTTCTTGGATGCCTTGTGGAAAGTTGTGCACTTTACATGTGGAATTAGTGCTGTGGCACTTCTCCAAACTGATATCTATCATCCCCCGGGGAGAGGGTGGGTTGATTTCTGAACTGCCACGTCAGGGCTCACGTGACGGACGTATAGCGGCATAATGCCCTTCCCCTACGCATCGCGCACATGCCACCAGAGCATCCTCGACGAAGCCTCCTGCTTGTGCTGCTACAGCCTGCTGCCTCGTGAGACACAGCCGAAAGTAGAGAGCCCAGCTCTCCTTGGTCCATTGGCAGGATGGCTGCTATGGCAGGGAGGTCTCCAGCGAGAAGGTTGTCCCTGGCCCCTGCTGATGCATGCTGTGCCAGCCATTAGCCTTGCTTTTATACCCTGAGGCAGCATGGTGGGTCCAGGGTGGTTTGAAGCTGGGTGCGTTGGTTGCACCCCGCGCAAACAAAGTTTTTCCTGGAGACGTTTCACATGTTGCTTTCATTATTGCCTTTGTTAACACTTGCACAAAACACAAGGTGGAAGTTGGAAGTGTGCCGTGTGATTCATCACAAACTGCACATCAGGTGTGGGTTTGGTGCTGGGCTCGCCTTGCCCAGCTCTCCACAGCCTGGGCGCCTGGCTTTCCCCCAAGCTGGACTGGCCGCTATGTCCATGGCCAGCCTTCTGCTCAGGGGGATGCACATGGCCCCATCCCAGGGCACTTCCCTGGATGAGCCTCAAAGCCTCGCCAGGGCACATAAATCTCTGGGGCAGGCGATTTCATTGTCCTGTCTTCCTTCCCCAGCCTCTGCTCCGCTGCTGCTTCTTTACTTCATCTTCCCCAGCCCGCAGGATGTCTTTTTGGCCTCTGTCCCTTTGCTCTATTGTGTGCAAACGAGCTGTCCGGAGCGGTGGGATGGAGCTCTGCAAGCGGAGCTGTGAGCACGAGCACGTGTGGTTTAAAATAGCCCCTGTATCCAGGAAGCGAGCTCTGCCTGCCCGACCCGCGGCCGCTCCGGACAATGAAACGTCCTGATTTAAAAATCAGAGCCCCAGCAGGATTCGGGAAATGGGGGGCAACCTACAAAGCTGCCCAGAGGTTCGGCCAGGAGCCTCTGGATCATCAGGGCTGCGTACCGTCCCTGCGGCAGCACGAGCGTGGATGTACCTCTGGGGAAGAGGTGGAGGAGAGCACGAGGCTACTCACTGTGTCTCGGTGCCAGGCTGCAGCCTTTGAGGGTTTGCTATCCGTGGGCTATCAAAGGACTAGTGAGGCAAGACAGCCATGGGGCTTGCTCCTTGCTTTCGTTTCCTTGCCTCAGTGGTTTGTGGAGGACTTCGTGTGGAGGGGTTTTTGTGTCTGCTCCTGAGATGTTGTCTCTGCCCACAGTCAGTTGTGTCCTGCCGCAGTTGTGCTCTGTTTTCCTCCCCAAGCAGGGGTGCAGCCCGAGGGACACAGCAGCAATGGGAAGCCATTTGGGCACAATGTAGCCAGAAACGGGTGGCCACCAGCCGCTGGTGGGCATTGAGCGTCCAGTCCACAAGAGGTAGCTCATCCACATTGCTGGTGACCTCAGCAAGTATGTGGTGGTGGAGACTTGCTGTTTGCATTAGGGGGCAAAGCGGCGGAGCTGTGGGGTGGTTTGGGATGTGCAAGGCAGAGAGCTGCTACCTCTTCTCACCCCTCCACCACAGACGGGTGCTTCAGCTGCCAGGAAAAGCTGGTTGCATCCTACTCAGGGACACGCGCGGCTGCTGAAACGCCCGTCCTTGCCCCAGCTCCCTCCCTCCCCACCCAGCTCACCGCTCTCTCTTCTTTTCCAGAAAGAGGACGGCACTGTGAACCGGGACTTCAAGAAGACACGGACAAAGGAACAAGTCATGGAGGCCTTCAGGGAGTTCACCAGAGGAAACCGCAACGTTTTGGTGAGTGGGGGATGCTGTGGGGGCTGCCGGGAGAGGGCTCCTCCTGCAGAGTCTGCCCTTGGCTGATCAGCTCCCTGCCCTGAGGGGCTGCAGTCTGAACAATCTCTCTTAAAAAAGCATGAGGAAGGCAAAGAGAAATGCTACCCTGGCGCAGGGATGAGGGGAGAGCAGCAGAGGGCTGGGAGGGGACATTTGCTGCAGCAGCACTGCTCAGGTCAGGTCCGAGTCTGCTGAGGATGCTCAAGGGTCAGCCCCAAAACTTGCTGCAGAGGCACAGCCACGTTCTGTTCCCTCATTCCTGAGGCGGATGGTGTGGGCAGTGGGGGCTCCCAGCCTGGCAGAGGGGTCTGCCCCACGCTCCGTCTCACAGGACGGGTGGCCAAGGCATCCCCCTGCCTGTGCCAGGCACCCTTCGCATGGGCAAGCCGCAGTCAGCATTTACCAAGTTTCTCTATGTTGCCAGGAGAATAAGAGACGTAGCTGTAAACAATTTACACCAACTGTGTCAAATATCCTATTTAACAAAGTGCTCCCATTTCAAGCTGCGCTATAACAGAGCCTACAAACGCAAGGCTCCAGCTGGAGTGGCCCTTGGCACTGCCTCCTTCAAACCAGCATGTTCGCTTTGACAAGTCTTATCCAGAGATAATTCCCTGGCTGCATTTTATCCCCAAAGAGCTTGGAGCACGCTCACACCATCATGCCCTGGCTCTGGACGGGGCTCCTTGGCCAAGCCATCGCAATACAGTGACCCCCCCGACATCTCCCCACGCAGTCAAAGTGTGAAAATTCAGGTGTGTTCTTGTGCCCGGATACCTGCTGTGCACGTTCCTGCGCTCAGTCCTTCTGTCTAAACCTCAAAATCCAATTATCAAAGGGGCCCCCTGGGAACATTTAGTCCCTTCCAACAATTTGTAGGGATGCTCAAACAGGCGTGTGGGTCTTGACCTGCATGCTGACTAGTGTGAAAGCCCTTCCACCTGCGGTACCAACTTTGCAGAAGCATTGATACAGACTTATAGAAGTGTCTCACGATGCTTGACTGACTGAGTTATAAAATGACAGATGAGGTGAAGGGCTGACCTGTTAAAAAGAGCGCAAGTGGGAGGAAAAAAGCCGCCTGGCTGTGCATGCACAGCATCGGCTGCTAAATTAGCTGCTCCCTCCTCGGGAGCACCATGGGTGCAGTGGGGAAAGTCTGCAGAAAGCACCAGTTCAGCAAAGGCAAATGCTCTCACTAAGTTTTGGAAGTCTCAGGATGCCGTGGAGGCCAAAAGGAGAAGTGGATCCCAAAAGAGAGGGTACACCTTCCCAGGGGACAGGTCTGTGGGGAGGATGCTGAGCGCAGGGCAGCTGGGGGACACCCCCCATGCAAACATGGTATCATGGGGAGGATGCCAGGAGGGGTGACTTTCCTGTCTGCCTCATGCAGCAGTTTTTATGTAGGCTTCCTGCAACGCTGACAGCTTGGTTTGGGGTTTTTTTTTTGTAATTCCAGAACAGTTACCTTAACCGGTTGAAGGGTATCCGCGCTACCCTGGAGACATCCCCGTTCTTCAAATGCCATGAGGTAATACTCACGTTTAGATAGTTCTGCCTGTAAATGCGAACGGTTTAATCTCAGCTTGTCCATGGAGAGAAGAGAAGTCACATTCAGAGGCTGTAAATTTCTACAACTTTGAATTTATTCTTATATCCAAATTTTCATACCCATATTTATCTAATACTTACGTGGAAATACGGCTGATGATTGATATAATGTTCATGCATCTGACATAGGTCCAAATCTACTGAAAGCCAATGTTCACACAGTTTAAAAGAGATCTAGGAGGAATTCAGGCTGCTTATGGGTCTATGAGACTGGGAAAAATCCTTAGTGTAAAAATATAGGGGTTTTCTGTAGAGAAATTCCTGTCTTCTGAATGCATGTCGTGTATCGTTTAGCTGCCAATTGCTCCATGTGATCAAACAAGGCTTCAACATAGCCATAAATTGCAGATATCCTAAAACTGCCTTTGCTGAGCTGGTCAGGGCACCACAGTAAGGACCCTTCCCTTGGAAGGACTTTCCCTCAGAAATTAGTGTCCACAAAATCAGCATTTTCTATGGGGAAAATTCAGTTCTGGTAGGAAAACAGAGGGGAAACTCTCTACTTTTTGGCCATTTCAACAGGAATTGGAGTGCTCCATAATTTAATTAAATCATCTTACTGATTCAGCATTGGCAAAGAGTATTTGCTATTGCACCTACTTAACAAAACACGAGCGCGCATGTCCTTGGCACCTGTTGTCTATGGGCAAAAGAACCTCATAGGAGCCCCTGCCTCCCAGGGAGCAGGAGCCACAGCTCCAAGAGCCCACTGTCCCTCAGCCAGAGCTGCGTGAGCCACCTCGGCCCCAGCTGCACATGGAGGGTCCTACTGGGAATCCTGCCTGCCAGGAGCTGGAGGCAGGTGAGGCTGTGCCTCCTGACGGTAAGGCAATTGGAAGGGAAATGTCAAAACCGAGGGTTTCGGGTCAGTTCAAAAAGGGAGACAAAACGCTCCCTGAAACCAAATGCCAGGGTTTCACTTGAAAACACAGAAACAAAACAGCCTTTCAGGGAGGTTTTGAAAGGAGTTTCCACTCCTTAAAAATTAAAAAGCAGCAGCTTTGACTTTCCATCCTGCTTTGAGACGAAGCTCGGCGGAAGATGTGCCAAGCTCTGCGTGTCCCACCACGGGGCCCGCGCTGGGCAGGGCTTCTCCAAGGAGCTGCTGGAGAATTTGGTGACCCAGGACAGGCAAGCAAAGGACGTCAGCAAAAGGCTTTTCCTTAACATTAAAGTGTTCTGTCCTGGCCAAGAGAGAGCTATAAGAGCTTGGAAGGAGAAGAGCTAAAGATAAGCATTTCTGAGAAATAATACATATCTCTGGACCTTGGACATTTTCCCAATGCACTGGAAGAGGAAGTCTCCTCAAAAATGTAAATTCATAATAGCTTTTGCAAACAGTATGTGCTTCCTGTTCAAAACCCTCATCTAAAGGCAAACCTCAAACTAAACCCTGCTGTTAGCACGGACGTGGGAGTCCCCGGTAACAACTAGTGCTGCTGTTTTGGAGGGCTGACACCAGCTGGATGCCCCTAGAGCTGTGCTCCTCCACGGGTCTGCATAGCTTCTGGGGCGCTCCTGGCTCTCAGCAGACTGCGTCCTGTCTGATAACAGCCATTGCACTCTGGTCACCAAGGTCCCTATTTGTCATACAAGGGCAAGCGAGTTTGTAATCCACCAATTTATGCACGTTGGACGTAATTGGGAATGCAATCTTCATTTGGGACAGCTCTGAAGCACACTTGATGGTGCTTTTCTGTAGTACTGCCTGCTAAAATCTAACGACTGGAAATTCAGATTCAGCAGAAGAGCACGATAGTGAATGGCCTGACACCGATATGTGTTCCTCAAGCGCTGGGAAGCCGCAGCGGAGCTTCTGCTGGGCGGCAGCCTGGCTGGGACTGTGAGAAGGGGTGGGCCAGGGGGCTGAGGTGGAGGTACCCACCTGGTGAGCATCGCTCTGCTCCGTGGGTGGTGAGCATTGCGCTCCTGGGGTCTCGCCCCGATGCGACAGGCCTCGAGACTTCTGCTGTCGGAGGCAGTGTGCTTCACCTTCCCACATGGAGACGTGGCTTCCCCAGCCTTGCCCAGGCCAATACTTGCTGCAGGATTTTCGCAAAGGCCAATCAAGATACGAAAGCACCCTTCAAAGCAGATGCAGCTGAGTGAACTCATGGAAACGGGAATTCATGTACATGGACCTCAGTAACTTTCATCCCCAGAGCACTGTGAAAGCCAGGAGGATATTCTAGGGGGAATCTGGGTACAATTGGATGGTGTTTCAGGCAGGAGACAGCACATTGCAAGTAGCTTGTACTTGGAGCGTACCTATCCCTGTGGGGATGTCTGCAGGGCTGGTGAGTGTGAATAGCATGAGCCCGTCACGAAGAACCAGCCTTGGAAAAAATCCCCATCTGAAGGCTGAGACAATTAATCTCATTCCTTCCCCAGGAAGCTTGACTCAGTTACAAAAATGACATCTCTCTCTCTCTCATGCCGATGTTTTTCTGATCCTCCTCTTCTACCAAGAGCTGGGATTTGTATGAGTAAATCAGCTTGTCTGAATACCCGATTTGCATGTGCAAGCAGAGCCAGCAACACACAGAGCTTGCTTTTGTGCATGCAAAATCTCAGCATCATCTCTTGCAAATGCAGCCTGAGATAAGGTGTCGGAAAGCTCCAAAGCTGGCTGAGAATGAGCAATAGGAGCATCACTAACTGGTCTCTCCTCTCCGCAGGTAATCGGGAGCTCCCTCCTCTTCATTCATGACAAGAAGGAACAGGCCAAAGTCTGGATGATTGACTTTGGGAAAACCACCCCGCTGCCGGAGGGACAAGTTCTCCAGCACAACGTACCCTGGGTGGAAGGGAACAGAGAGGACGGCTACCTCTGGGGGCTGGACAACCTCATTCAGATCCTGACAGAGTTGTCCCAGAGCGAAGACTTGCATTAAAGCCGCGTGTCCGACTCTGCCACTACCCCCAACCTGCCCCCGACTGACTCTTCTGAACTGCACTACAAGACACTTTCCAGCCCTCGCCCTTCCCATTTGAAAGCTATACTCTCCCTATTTAATGTGTTTTTGTTGTGTTTTTTTTAGGCTGCCCTGGTTGTAGTTTTTTTTCCCCTCTCCATGTAAATAGAGAGCTAACCTGCCAGAACAAAAGCTGAACTTGAAACCTTGTCTTCGCAGAGTTGGTGGGAGCACGTGGCCACGCCGGCCGGGAGCAGCCCAGCGGGGTTCGCTCCGGCAAGCACATGCTTTGCCCATCACGCTTTTGTCTCTTGCGCAGCCTGATTTTAAGAAGGCCTGTAAGAGGGCTGGCGGAGGAAGGAGCCTCTCCCCACAGGGGGACGGGTAGCTTCATCCCAAAAACACTCAATGGCCATGCCCAGGACCCTCTGGCAGCCAGGGTGTGTGAGCAAGGCCTGGAAACAGTAAAGGATACTGGGGTGGGAGCCCTTTAGTTGTCTTTGCCGGCACCTTTCAGCCTAGGGAACTGGCTGTGCCGAGTCCCTAAGAGACGCTAGAAGGGCAGATTTGGGTTTTCCTTTGTGTTCAAGACATGGAGGTTGCTCAGTTATTTTCAGGTGGCACCGGAGGGTGAGAGTTTCCCTCCTGCTGCGGGGCCACGTGGTTGGGCACAGGTATTTGCCATGGCCACCACCAATGTCCCCTGTGCTGGGTGTGTTGGGTAACACTTTGAGTTCCTCTCTAGAGACCTAGCTCCTCTGCTAGGAGCTGCTTCCAGCCCTCCTTACCTGTGGTCCCCAACCCTACTTAGTTGGGGTCTCCAGCCCTCCAACAGGGAATAAAGACTTTGGGCAAGGCTGGGGGAGAGAAAAATAGTTTATAAAGGACTACTATGAGACCTAAAGTGGCCATCCAGGTTGATCAGTCTTTTTTTGGCAGCAGCTGAGCATGTGTGTAGGGGTAGTGCCGCCAATGCCCACACTTGGCCCAGGGTGGCCCTTCTGCCTGGAGCATCTCCATAATTTTTATCAGCAGAAGGCAAAGGGTTACAGCAACAAAGCAGCTCTCAAGGCAGCCTGGTTAGTCGTCTTTGGCGAAGCAGAGTTGGGGTCAGGCATCCCCGTGCCTCCCCTTTTTTTCCACAGAGATGGCTGACTCAGCTGCTGCTCTCTGGCGCTGGCTTCCCAGCCTGCTCGGGCTGCGTGTACGGCCTCCGTGCTCCCGATCCTGCCTGCAAAAACACTCAGTTCCCTCTTTAGGGCGGAGGCTATTTTTTAACTTCCTGGAACATTTGAACTCAGCGGCAGGGCTGGCTTGCTAAAGGTCAGCGATGGAGAGGGCGGCAGGGAGGGGAGACTGCAGGGAACGCCGGGGAGTCCTTCGTGTCGAGGACAGAAGGAGCGTGAAGCACTGGAGGTGGCGCAGGAGCTCGACAGCCACAAATCCCTCACCCACTCCATCCCCCAAACCCACTGGCTCATCTCGTTCCCCGGGAGCGGTGCTCCAGAGCCCCTCTGTCATCATTCGGTTGGTCCAGCATCCTCCGTAGGGGAGATCTTCACCTGGCAGCAATAAGGTGGAGGAATTGGTCGTCAAGCCATCTGCAGCCATGCCGCAGCCTCTTTCCTGAGGATTGGAAGTCTCCTAAGGTTTCTCTCAGTTCATATCTCACCAGACAGGTGTCTTTAGCTCATCTGATGCCATGTAAATGGTTGCACTGTTTTAGCTCTTTGCCAGGCTTTCTAGAATAGCCCATGTGGAAGTGCCTTATAGACTTGCCTCTGTTCCATTAGTGTCATGGAAAAAAGGTTGGGGTTTTTTTTAAGTTATATTTATTTTCATTCCATTTTAATTGCACAAAACACTAAAACTTAATGCATGGAATCTCTCCTTTTTTTTTTTTAAACTGTGTTTTTAGTTTTTAAACCATCCCTTTTCCAGCTTTGGAGAAAGGGTGTGAACAGATATGCATAGATATGTACCAGTTATCGCTGTACTTTAGCTTTGAGCTGCTCCTATATATGTATATTATTTTTTAAGCGTGTTTATAAACCAGATTTCTTGCTTCATGGCTTCGGAAGAAGCAGATTGTTCCTCTCAGATGTCTTATGCCTTTCTGGAGGCTGGAACGGTTGCTGTGAGGGATTGTCTCCACTCCCACCTCCCCTCTCGGTCATTGGGTAACACAGATTAAAAATCCAAACCGGTCATAAACACCAACGCACAGTGCCTGTAAAAAAAAATCCTGTAACTTTGCAAATAAAGGCATATGGGAAGCATTCGCCTGGTGTATGGTCTGTGTCCGCCCCACGCAGCTTGTGGCAGCCTGGGAGCGACCCAGGAACCAGCTTTCATGTCCATGCTGATTTTGGGGGTGCTGGGCTGCAGCTTCGTTTACCCCAGCACACACCGGGAACAGCGTAAAAGAGCAGAAAAGGATCCTGCACTGGGGACAGATCCTGAGAAAGGGGAACTGGCAGGGTGAGAGCGGAGCCAGGGGTCCAGGCTGGGTGGGGGACATCCCTGAGAGAAGCCTGAGTGTCTCCACCCCCCTTCTGCAGGGAAGCCCACCAAAGGCAGCTCCAGACCAGGGATTTTTTTGGTCTTTATGTTTTTCGCTAGCGCTATGTTTAGGAGAAATCAGACAGTAGAGCCTGAAGGCACCTCCAGTCCCTCCTGGCTGTCTGTGCAAAATCAGGGCAGCAGGAGCCTGTCCCGGGATAGCCGTGGCCAAGGGGGACAGGTAAGAAAGTCAGATTTAACACCCCACGCCCAGACCCCCGGGAGAAGCCCGGCCTGGGGACCAGCATCTCTGCTGCTCGCCACGGCACCTCTAAAAAAACTGCAGGAGAAACTCAGCGTGGACTTTGCTTAAAGACTAAAACCGCTTTCTACGAGAAAGAACTGGTAGTGTTACAGATATGAGGCTGCTATACGTGCACCTAGCGGTCTCTCGTGGGCTGTGAGAAAGACGTACATGTTTCCTGGCTGGCTGGCGTGCACCCTCCTGCAGCATCATTACCAATGTTTTACTTAAAGCTCCAATGCCTGGGGGCCACTGGGAGTCTTGTCAGTACATGGCTCCTCTTCCTCCCTGTGCAGGAAAACAAAAGCCTCCAGAAGTCCAATAACATGATGTTGTGGCAGAGAGGGGAAGGGAAAAAGTCAAGAAAGAAACCTCTCATGGCTGAGTGCTGGAGCCTGGTGACCCTAGGTTGGGAAGGGGCAGGCCCCAGTGTCAGGCTGGGGCTGCCGGGGCAGCGTGACACACAGTGTGACACAGCACAGCAAGAGCCCCGCTTTCCCCCCGACCTGGCTTTGCTGCATCCCCAAAGCAAAGCCCCAGGCTCCCTGTCGCTTCAGGGATTAATAAACTAAATGATTGATAAACTCAATATAGAGAAGAGAGGCCAGCACTTATATTAACGCTACAAAGAAAACTTTTGATGCTGCTGAGGCACAGCACAGAGCCTCCCAGCACCTCCAGCAGGGGCACAGGCAGCCTGCTCAGGCTGTAGGAGGAGAGGGGGCAGCTAATTTTCTTTTTAATTATCTAATTAGGTACTACTTGCAAGAATGAACATCCTATAAATAAGGGGGTGCTGGGGGCTAGCTGGGAGTTGCAATCTCTGAAAATGCAGGTGGTTGAGGAGGGGTCTGAGGCTCATGTGGTGTGAGTTGTTGGTGGCACCAGCTGGTGTGGGGGTCTCTGGGAAGCCCCTCAAGAGGTGTTTTGCCCCTGCCATGGGTGATGCAGGGCAGCACTACTGCCTGTCCGCTTTGTCCCCCCACCAAGTCGGACCCCCCTGCCGTGAGAAAGGGCTGGAGGGAGTTGCAGTGCCTGAGCAGTGAGACAGCAGAAGGCGGGTCTTAATTGCTTAAATAAATTGCTGCCAACTAAATAAATTGCTGGCCATAAATGAAGGTGTGGGGACAATCTGGGTCGTGTCAGGGAGGGGTTGTTTTTTTTTTTTGTTTTGTTTTTTTTTTGTTTTGTTTTGTTTTTTTAA
>VYZM01001720.1:208082-260207 GCA_013398915.1 Dromas ardeola
CGCTGCTTCTTTGGGTTTGGTGCTGCAAGCCATGGGCTTTTCCCCCTGGAGAGCCCTCGCTGCTGTCCCTGGGGGCACGGTGAGTCTGGCAGCTGGGGGGTTGGAAGCAGCCCCTTTGGGCTTCGTGTAGGGCCCCGTGTCCCCCTCTACAGTGGGTTGTGGCTGGGGTGGGGGGGAGGAGGGGCGGCCTGGGCATGCCCTTCACCCGAGCCGCTCTCGCTCGGGGATGTGCTGAGCGCTCCAGCTCCCTGCTGGGTTCGAAATAACGTGAGTGCTGGTGCCCTGCTGCGGGGTGGGGTGGGGGGTGTCTGTGCATCCCCCCCCAGTTTTCGGTGGGGAGGGCTCGTGTTGGGTTTTAACCCTCAAATGGGGCTGGGCTCAGGCTGCTCCCTTCCGCCGTACTTTAAAAAGGATCCCCCCCAACAACCCCCCCGGCTCCTTCCACCCATCCACCCTCCCTGCGGTCCGGCGTGGGGTGGAAGCGGGCCGCCGGCAGCGGCGGGACCGGGCCGGGGCTCCCCGGCGCTTCCCCCGGCGGCCGGGAGGTGGCAATGCTCCCTCGGCGACAGCGACAGCGACAGGGCGGGCAAAGCCCGAAGCCCGGCCCATCCGGGCGGCTCCCGCGGGTTTTCCTGCGGGAAAGGTGCCTGCGCCGGCGGGGCGAGCATCCCGGGGCTTGTCTGGGATGGCCCCCCCGTCCCTGCCTGGTCCCCGGGCGTCGCTGGCTTGGGACTTGCCCCCTCATCCCCTGGCAGTTTTGGGGCCTGTTCTCTGGCGGTGCTTCCGTTGGGAGCTGGCGGGGATCATTAAAATGAATAAACCCCCTTCCCACCATGCGGCTCCATCCCGGATCCCCGCTGGAGCAGGGGGATGGAGAGCGTCATGCAGCCCACATCCCGCTTCTGGGTAGAGACTCCGATTTCTGGGAGTGAGAGACTGGGGAATCGCGTCTCCCCTCATTGTGCCTGTCCGAGGCCGGAGCCCTGTGCCAGCCCCAGCCCCCCGCCACCCCGAGGGACAGCCCCGGCCACCCTGAGGGGCAGCTTTCTGACTTACAGGCCCTCATCTTGTTTGGGTCTGCACTTTGTTCTCTTCCCCGGCTTAAAAAAAAAAAGACAAATTTTCTCTTTGTTATTGTGACGTGTAAAAAATAAAATTAAAACCCCCCTGCAAATGGTGAAGACAGGTAGCGGCCCGCTGTAGTATCTCTCAGTTTGGTTTGTGCTTTTCCTGCACGGTTTCAAGTCCATGGAAGTGGTCACACTCTATTCTCCCAAGCAGCATGAGATGGCTGTCCTGGGGCCCCAGAGAGAGGCCCCGTCATGCCCAGGACCCTACTTCACCCACCCTCATGGTGGGACTGGGGACACGGGGCTGCCATGTCCTGCACCTCTGGCCCCTGACCCACCACCAGTGATGCCCTCCACCGAGGCACTGGAGCGCAGCAAAGGTGGCTTTATGTGGAGATTTACTGCTCTGGGAGATGCCCCGGGAACTGGTGTTACTCTTATACTGGCTGGTTTTCTCTTTCCACCTCTCTCCCCGCCCTTAAAAGGGACCTGTCTTGCGTTGGTCCAGCTCCTCTCCCAGGAAGAGCTGTTCTTCCACCCGGGAGCAGCCAGAGAGCAGAGGAGAGCTGCTGCTGGTGGCGCTTGGAACAGAAAGCCTGTGGGGGGAGGCTCCCGAATAAATCCCACCCGGGACAGCACCGGAGGGAACTCTGTGGGAGATGCACTTCTTGGCCCTGCCAGCTCACCCTGCTGCCAGCACCACTCCGCTGCCTGCTCGGGGCTGGTGGTCCCCGTTTGCTGGCACTTTGTGTCTCCTGCCCCTTGTTCGGTGTGTGTCAGTAACAGTAATGTCAGTCCTGCAGGCTCTGGGGTCAGCTCCCTCCCCATTGCCCAACACCAGGGTGTTCAAACACGCATTCCCTAATGTCAAAATCTTACACTTGAAACCACCTGGACAAAGGAGCACGAGATAAGGGCACAAAATGGTTTACTTGAACAGATGACTAGAGCCAGAAAACAAAACCCAAGTACTTTGATTTCTAATGACTGCCCTCCCTGTCAGGAGGTGCTTTTGCTTCAAGATGCTTTATAAGTTGCTTTCCATGACAGGAATCTGGGGACTTCTCCTGCAGGGACACAGACACACAGAGCTAGTTCTCTTGCAAAAGCGGGGTTTGGGTTGGATGACGGAAGGTGAGAAGAAAAGGCAACACAAGTCTGTGGCAGCAAGGCAGAGAGATGATGCAGATGTGGTTGCCCTTTGTAAAGGTTCTGAGCCTAAAAAAACCCATTTCCCACTGCAGCGCTGTCAGTGCAGTATTGTTTGCAAGTGCTAAATTCACACTTCATTTCTTTTCATGCCCCCCAAAAAGCGAGGGGAGAAGGCAGTACCCCTGGGAAAGGCTCCGCAGGCTGCTAACACCACGCGAAGGTGAGCAGACCCTCGCGATGGTTTGCCGTAGCTTCAGGTACAGCAGCTGCCCGTGGGTTCTGCTGGAAACCCACGCTGGAAAAAATCCCTCCCTTGGCTGTCAGCGGGACGCAGGGGACACCTGCTTTTACTCGGTGACATCCACGAGGGTTACATCAACGCAGTCAGAGTGGGGCACGGTGCTGCCCGCCTGCTGTGGCCAAGGCTTGGCTCGTCCATCACAAGCTAGGCGTGGGGCTGGTGCAAAATCCCCCAAATCCCCACCAGTGCCTGCCTCTCTGCAGGAGGCTCGTCCCTTCGGCTGCGCTTCCGTGCTCATGGCTCAGCTGGATTTATCCCCCGCCTTCTCCCAGCAGCAGGGTCTCCCCAGTGCCAGGAGTACCAGCCCTACTGTAATCAAACACACGGGAATGCTTGCCTTCCCTTTAAAAAGCATCTGTCGGGTCATTAGAAACAGCCTTTTTCTAAAATTAGACCTCCAGGAAACTGGTTTCCTAGAACAGACCTTTTCCATTTGGGGAAGAAACAGAAGAGGCCCTTGGAGTCAGCCTTAGCCTTTAATTCCGCTTTCTCTGGAGCTGGAGCAGCTCGGTGGGGTTGGAGGCAACTGAAGGTGCATCAGCCCCCAGCAGCTTCCCGCCTGCATCCCAGGATGGCTCCCGGCTCCTGGTGGGCAGCACGGCCCCGCACAACAACCCAAGCACAGGCAGGGGCACCGTCGTGCCTGGCATGACCGTGAGCAAGCCGCTGCCATGCTGGCCCCCACTGGGCCCAAATTTGAGGCTGCTCAGGTCACCTCTGACATTAAACATCTTCTGTGGCACTCAGAGCGATGTAGGCACCTTGGAGGGGCAGCCAGCAGAGCCAGGCTGGCCGCATCCCTCCTGGGACATAAACACCCGGTAGTTTAAAGTGTTAATGTTTGGAATAATGTCTGGCAGTGAAGGAGGGCCAGACCGTGTTGGTTTTTGTGTCTGTTTCATGCACATGAAGGGGAACTCAGAAGTTGCTGCAGGCGGGCAGTGGGCAGCAAACCTCCCCCCGATGGCAGCTGCTGGGTGTCAGCCAGCGACTGCCACCACCGGGGCTACCGGTGGGAGCCGGAGCTCCCCATGCCGAGGGCTGGTGAAGAAATCCCTGCTGGCACTGGCACTGCCCATGGGGTTCCTGCTGTGGGGCATAACATTCCATCTTTTCTCGAAGGGCTCAGCCTGGGGGCTGAGGTTTGTCCCCCCCACTTTGCCCACCTGGGCAGGCCGGACGGAGTGGGAAACGGGAGCAGGCTGAACCAGCGTGGCAGCTCAAGCCTCTATCCAAAGGTCCTTAGGGAGGTGGGGTGTGATGCCACCTTTTAGCGCACGGATGCTCCGGCTGCCACATCTTCGCTTCCTCTGGGGGCACACTTCATGTGCCCTAGACGCAGGCGTGCGCTCCTGCTAGCCTTGCAGCTCACACCCTCTTCCACAGGGCTGCGATTTTCCTTTGCGAACAAGCTCCGAAGTAGCCTGTAATTGTAATATTAGCTTCTCATTAGCTCCATTCAGATGTGAATGTATATTTGGACTGCATGAAGGTTTTTGAAATCGTACGTGTATACCTTGCAATAACCCTCCTTTGCATGGATATTATTTTTTTTTTTAAACGGTTGCGCAGGCTAGTTTGAACAGAATATGATTGAAATTATGTTTTTCTAAATATGTGTGTCTCAATGATACGATATCCAGGCGGTGTATTTCCCTGTCTCCACGTTGCCACCAGTGAGAGCTGCCTGCAGCCAGACCCTGATTTCCCGCCAGGGTGAGCTGCAAGCTGGGACTGACCCCAGTCCTCCTGCCCAAGCTGCTCTCGCCCCCGTGGGTGTAACAGCAGCCTGAAATCTCCCAGCTGGCCTCATGCAAAGCACACCTGGGCCCACTGATGGCTCTGGGTCACGCATAAAGTCTCAGCTACTCCTCATCAGTGCAGGAGTGTTGTTGGTGCCATAGGCTACAGCTCTGTGTGGCTCCCTGT
The DNA here is from genome assembly GCA_013398915.1 of Dromas ardeola. NCBI lineage: Eukaryota > Metazoa > Chordata > Aves > Charadriiformes > Dromadidae > Dromas > Dromas ardeola. The sequence goes on from VYZM01001720.1 coordinate 212,535, forward strand.
GGGTGCTGCTGGATGTGTCCTGGTGGTGTGTGGCAGCCCTGAAGAGGTGATCTTGGCTGGGGGGGTGGAGGTGGAAAAGGCCTAGCTTGGGGGGCCTGCAAGTGCGAAGGTAGGGTAATTTCTCCTGTCGTGTGGTGCTTGCTGGAGAGGGAGTTTTCTTGGCACCCTGTTGCCGTGTTGCACTGGGTGGGCGCACAGAGGAGCGGCAGCGGGGGCTGTAGTGGTGCTGTGAGGGCATCTGGGCTCTTGGGAGGTGAGACAGTTTGCACCTGAAATCAGGCTGAGATGTGTGTGGTGGCCACGTGCTGCCCCTGGGGCTTCATGATGTGGAGGAGGTGGCTGGCCGGCCAAGGGAATGGCCCAGGGATTGTGGTGTGGGGCTCGGAGCAGGGTGTCTGTTGGTTTTGGCTCTGTGCTGGGGTTGGGGGGGCAGGAGCAGCTCTAGTTTGGCTTCTGCCCACCCATGGGATGCTGGAGAAGGGCAGAACAGGGCTGTGTTGGGCATTTCCAGCTCTTCAGGGGCTCGAGGTTGGCTGGCTGCTGTCTCCTCTCGAGGGCCAGCATATTGTGGGGTAAGCACCCCAGGAACCTGCTGGTCACCCCATTGCCCGTGTTTCTGGGTGGTGGCGCTGTCTGGCTTCAAGGCTGCTTGCAGAATGGGGATTTTGTGTCTGCTCCAGCAGAGCTGTAGGCTGTGCTCCTCACCTCTTGCCTCTCTTTGAGGCCCCTGAAAACCTCCTGGGTTTCTGCCTGTTGATGCTTCCCTGGGCATCCCACCTGGGATGTGGGTGTCAACAGCCTGCGGGGCTCAAAAGTTGCTGGGATGCTTGTTCCTCCAGGTGAGGGAAAGACCTGTTCTCATGACGGTGCTTGGATGAGGATAAGGCATAACGGCTTTCCCCATCGCTTTTCTGTCTTCACCAAGCTCCAGTTTTTGACTTTCCATTTGTGTGATTTTTTTTTTTTATTTTATTTTTTATTTTTCCCCTCCCCTTCTGAAATGGTTGCATTAGCAGGGCTTTAAAGAAATCTCTTCAAGATAATTATCCCAGATCTCTCTAGTGGATTTGCCACGTGATGGTGTGTCTGCATGGGTGTATTAATAGTATCATAATATTATATATCAGTTTTCATCCCAAAGCACTTCACGTGCTGAGGGGCAAAGCCTAAATAGAAAGATGTCGCAAGTGAAACGGAGCTTTCTGCCTCGCCTACCAGATCCTTTAAAGCCATGGGTGTGCGAGAAGACCCCCTTCTCACTGATCTGTCATCAAATCTGAATTTGGCCCCCCAAGTCCCATTGAAGCCCCGCAGGCTGGACTGGCTGCCCCATTGGCCCTGCCCTGCGGCTGGGCAGGGCTGTTCTGCGCTGGTCCCTGCTGGGCTCCCTGCCTCTGGTGCTCCTGCTGCAGCTTATGGTCTGGCCCAGCTGCAAACAGCTGTCTGCAGCCTTCCCCCTTCCCTGCTCTTTTTGTAAAAAGGTGCATGGGGCTGGCTGTCCCCGCTGTGGGGTGTCCCTCGCTGAGGCTGGGTCAGACGGCTGCTAATGGTCTCTGCTAATGCACGGCTTGCAAGGGTGGATGAAGTGGGATCCGTGCTGTCACCTTCCTGATGGCTGCATCCCCCAGCCTTGCTGGGTGGGTGCACTCTCCCAATTCTCAAGGGCCACGCTGGGCTTTGGTGTCTCGCGGCTCCTCCTGCGTGAGCCCATGCGAACAGGAGAGGCGTTGCGCTGTGCAGGCAATTTGGAGACGGGGATAAGCACGATTTAATGTCTCAGGTTCTGTCTCCAAACATATGCCCTTGCATTTGGGGCTGTGATCATGGGCATGGTTGCATTTCCTCCCGGACACCTTTCATCTCCTCCACTGGCCCCTTCCCCTCCATGCTGCCCGGCTCCCTCTCCATCCCTGCTCTGATGGGCAGCAGACGTCACCGAGCCCTGTGCCATGGTGCCACCTTCCCCCTTCCCAGCAGAGAGCGGGGAGAGTCAAGCGCTGCAGCGGGGAGGAAAGGTTGGTCGTGGGCTGCACGGCATATGAGGGGCTACACAGTCCCAGTATAGCACAGGGAAATATGCGCAAGGTTTGCTCCCTGCCATCACCTGAGGCAGCTGTAGCCCTCCATTTGGGGGTTTCATGGAGCAAGATGTTGGCCCTTTCCCAGCAGGGCTGCGGGCACCCCAGAGACACTGAAACCCATCCTCTGTGAGCACTGCTGGGGCTCACATGGGGTATGGCTGCAGCCTTTGCTTTCCTGAGGGGCTGGGATGGGGAGCCTGAGGTCTCTTGCATAGAGGACAGTTGATGTCGGACAAGCTGCTTGTGTAAACCCATGTCTGCGAGGAGCGTCCTACAGAGGTGAGGGCTGGGTGAGGCTTCACAGCCTGGAAACTACCTGTCTGCCAATGTTTGGGGTTAAAACTACTAGGTTGTGCACATTCATGTGAATAAGCAATTGGTTAGAAACTTTAGATCCTTGCTTGTCTCAAAAATGACCGAGGGAAGCGCTGGCAAGTCCATCTGGGATCTCCCATGTGTTTCCCCACCCTGTAGTGGTGGCTTTGGGAAGGGAGCAGAGCAGTGGGACTTTGGGGTGCTTCATGTCACAGGAGGAGCAGTGAGCATGAAGTATGGATGGTCAAGATCATTGAATCATAGAATGTGTTGGGTTGGATGGGACCTTTAAAGGTCATCTAATCCAACCCCCCTGCAGGAAGCAGGGACATCTTCAACTAGATCAGGTTGCTCAGAGCCTCATCAAGCCTGGCCTTGAATGTCTCTAGGGATGGGGCCTCCACCACCTCTCTGGGCAGCCTGTTCCAGAGTCTCACCACCCTCATTGTAAAGAACTTCTTCCTAAAGATGTGCAGATGTGTTTTGACAGGCTGACGGCCCTTTTAGCAGAGCTGCCTTTCATGGGAAAGCTCCCCTGGGACGGCTCTGCCACCTGCCAAGGTCTGCTCCGCTCGGGCGTGAGCAGGGATAATGTGCCTGGAGCCATTTTAAAATGTTAAAGCTGTAAAGAAAACCCGGGCGAGAAGGATTGCTAGTAGGTGTGTGCGCAGGGGAACGGCAGGGTGGCTTTTCCCCCCACCTCCTTGTCTCCATTCCAGAGGTGCAGGTAAGGCTCCTCACCAGCCCGCTGCTCCCCTGTAAGGCTCTGGGTTCTTAATTCCTTAAGAAAGCTGTGCCCTGGGCCCTGCCTCCTCTCCTCTGGTGATGTGGGTGCAAGCTGGTGTCTACTAGATGCTCTCCACCACCCATTTTGCTCCAGGGCTGATGGGGTTTCTCCAGGCTATGTAAAGAGACTCTGCATTTCATTCTAGCTGTCCAGCAATAGAATATATTTAACTTAGAAAAAAAAAAAAAAAATAATCACAGTATTAAAACACAGCAAGTCACAATCCAATACTCGGCAATATAAATAGGCATACAAATGGTCCTCTGTAACCCCTCAGTTTGGGCTCTGGCATGAAAACGAAATGTGAGCTCACCATCGGGGTGCAAATGGCACAGGTGGGCACGCACCCCTTCCCTCCTTCCTAGGGTGGAAAAACCCGATACACTCAAGCGTGGCCAAAACCAAGGAAAACATGGACTCGAGCTGGTGACAGACAACTTATCCCTCTGCCAGCCGGTGGAGCAGCACCTGTGTCTGTGCGTGGAAAGGGGGGTGCGGGTCAGGGTGGGATCGTTTGCTGGGTATTTGGGAAGTGCTGCCGTCACCTCCAGGCGGCACTGGGGGAGGCAAGACCGTTTTGATCCCAAGCCCAAACGTGTTGTTCCCTTTGACCCGCGTGCTGGAAGCATCCTTAAGCCTGGCAGAGGGATTGGGCTACTCTCGCCTTGATGGTCCTAGAGCCTATGTGGAGCTTTCGCATCCCACTGCACCATTTCAGTGGAGGGGATGGGGTGTGTGTGGGGGTGTCACTTCCCTCTGGCCGGTGGGTGGGTGCAAGTAGAAGCCGTACTGAATTTTAGCCTGGCTCTAGTTATGCATACAGATGACAAGAGGAGGAAGGATGACTTGTAGGTGGTGTGGGCACCCATGGGATTCACTGTAACTAACCCTGGTTCAGCTGGTGCCACTGTCACTTGGGGTTCTACAGCATACTGGTCCCAGGGGGTCATGGAGATGCTGAGTGCCAGTTTGGAAAATCAATTGCGGCGCTGCCCGAAAGTGCATTATGTGTGTGAGCATGAAGGGAAGTCAGCTAGAAAATACAGGGGTGTGTTATCAGGCTGTGGTTAGCAAGTGCGTGGGAAAAGCCATTGCTTTTGACTGGGAGGAATATCAGATGTAGGCAAGCTTATAAACTCTTCTTGTGTCTAGGCTTTAAATGTCAATGAACTCTCAGTGGTGTCTTGTAGAGGGTGCAGTTTGGGTTGAATAGTAATAAAATACACTCCGTCTGCAGTGTATGCATGTATGAGAACTGCAGGGTCATCCCAAAACACGCAAGAGGCGAGGCAAGGGTGGAATAAAACAGCCCCCTGGAGAATCATGAGACCGTGACTCTTCAGTTTCCTCTCCACGGCGCTCGGCACAATAACCCCTGCGTCACGGCGAGACTACGACAAAGGGGCAATTTCCAGCAGAACTGAAAGATCTTTAATAAAATGCGTGACAGTGGATGCACACGGGGAGGAACATGCGGCTTTGTCTCGGGAAGCGCAGGACGGGGCACAGATGGAGGCACCTCACGTGTCTAATGCTCCCCACGGCACGGCTGCGTGCCGGAGCCCTTCCCGGCACAGAACCCCAGCTGCCATTGCCGGGCACATGTGCCACGGCTCAGAGTGATGCTGAACCCCCCTGCAGCAAGCGGGGGCAAAGAGCCNCTTTTCCACGGTAATTACGGATTTGGCAACACCAGCAAACTTAGGAAAAAATGTTAACGTGCTCTGCGCTGAAATGATTGGGCTGACCCAGAATGAAACCGGTTTACGACTCGCCACAAATTTCAAAAAGACATTTGGTTTGGTTCCTACCTGGAATTGCTTTCCACCAAGTAGTAAATCAGCTGTTCAGCCCGGCTGGGTTCAAGTACCAAGGAATTATTTCCTTAAAGCCCTTTTTTTTTTTTTTTTTTTTTTTTTTAGAAACCTGGTTTTTACAATCGGGAAGGAGCAGCAGAAAATACCGCGTCGCCGGCAGATGGGGGTGAAGCAACTGCATTTATTCTTCGTTACCTGCTATGGCTCTTTAGCTGTAAAACTTGCATCTAAAGCACCTATATTGATAAAGCGGAAGATGGTATCGGGACAGCCTGGTGCCATGCTCCTTCGACCAGATCAAGCGTTCGCTGGCTGCCACCTCTGCGTGGCGAGGAGGCAGGGGTAGGTTGGCAGCGGCGGTACGGCACGGCGGGCACTAGCCGGGGGCGAGTTATCCATCCCCCGTGTTGGTGGGTATTCTGGAGTAGGTGGTCTCCCTCTGCGGCGCTCCGGAAACAGGCGTAAAAGCGCTGAGTGATTAATTTGGCCCTAAAGAGAAAGACAAGCATGGCTGACAGGGTGAAAGCGCCAAAGCAGCAGCTGTACCTGTGTCTTCGCTGTGTGGCTCTTCTCACCCGTGTGTGAACTATGGGCACCACGCACGTATCTCTAGAACATGGGCTCCCCGGGAGCTCCTTGTGGGGACGGGCTCTGCCTGGTCTGTCCCTGGCACAAAGCTCTGCTCTCTGACGAGAAGAGGAAAAACGAGTCGGTGGCGGGGGACAGGGTTTGGTATTAAAGATGTGACTGAGCAGACTCCCCTTGAGACCAATCAGACTTGAAATCCCATCTGGCTTCCCCAGCCCTACCCTGCAGGGCTCAGCCTCGGAGCTCACTGCAGCCCGTATTTCCTTGCTACCTGCCATGGGGAGACCTGAAACCAGGCTCAAGGGCTCACCATTGCTCGAGAGCGTGCTGCTGTTCGTGCCTGGGCTGGGGGGGAGCTTGGGGGTGCTGGTTTTAATCGGGACTATTGGAAAAAGCAGAGGTTTTTATCATCATTGTTCCTGCAGCGGGGCAGCCTTGGGGAGAATGTAATATGGTGCTTGCTCGCCGGTAGCAAGGCCAATCTATACAGCTGTTCCTGTCCTAGAGCAGAGAGGGGGGGATCTGTCTGTTGCTAATTAAAATCAATTAAATAAATCCCCACAACAGGCAGAAATAAGGCCTTTTGTCCTGGGTCTCCACTGGACGGATTTCAGAGCCTCTGGAGTGGTGCCTTGGCTGTTCTCTTGGCTTCCCCAATTTCATAGAAAGGTCAAAAATAAGAAAAATTTTTATAGAACAAAACCTGAAATCCCACAGCCCTCCTGTGCAGTGCTGCTGGTGCCAAACTCCCTCATGCAATAAACACAGCCAGCGCAAAGACGTAACTGAAGCGATGCTTTCCAGAGACCCGTGGCAGTCCCGGGAAGGGCAGCATTTCCATGCGAGCTCTTCCCTGGCTAATTCAATTTTCCCATCCTCACTAGAGCCTGCAGACAGACAGCACCAAGTGTGGCCAGAAAAGCCAGCAAAACCCTGGCTGTGCTGAAAAGGAGCTGCTACTGCCACTTTTTTTGTTCCTGGGGGAGCTTTGGTGTGGATGCTGGGTCTCTGCCCTGTCAGAGCAGCTCCCAGCTGGGATGGGGCATCTGCTGCCATCTGACATCTGATGCCACAGGAGACAGCCCTTTGGGCAGTTTAATGCCCAGCGAAAATGTCAGACTGTTTAACCCTTGACAAACTGAGACTTGTCGCGCTACTTGACCACTAAATATTTGACTCCATCTTCTAAAAGCGAAGCCATTTTCACAGGCAGCAGAACAAGCTGTTCTTAAGCCGCATTTGGCTTCTCCTGTTTCAGAGCTGCTGCACCCAAAGGCTCACTTTGGTTTCTTTTCAATACCTCTACCATCACACCTTAGCTTGTCTGCAGAGGCTCCCGCATGTCTATCCTGAGACCACGGCACAACTAACTTGATGCACTGTTTGGAGTTTGCACTCCTGTTTTGGCAATTGCAAGGGGTAACCGTTGCTCTTGGTCATTGTGCTTGCTACAGCTGAGCTGACAAGTTGTTTGCGTGGCTTAATGACTAGTTATAAAAAAACTCTAAAATAAAGTTCCCACCAATCTAAGCAGCACCTTGTGTATTGTTTTCCAGATGTGCCACTGATTCCCTGTTAGGATCCTATTTACCCCTTATTTTACCAGGTGGAAAATGAAGGCGTAGAGCTTCTCTGTCTCTCAGTAAATGCCGAAGCTCAATTCTGTAACATCCATACAGTGCCGCAAGCCACAGAGCTGCAGATGCTACAGCACAGGGCACTGAGTGGCCACCCTCTTAACCCGTCCTTTTGGTAGGAATGGTCAGAGAGTTGAAACTGTTGAACATCATGAGCAGACTGATGCTGTAGCAACAGCAATCTTGCGGAGCTCATCCCTTGGCTTTAACGCAGATGTCAGATGGCTCTTGGGTTTCATCTTTCCACCACTGACCTACTAGGTTGCTTCCCCCCCCACCCCCAAGTGCTGCAGCCTTGCAAGCTTTTCCTTGGAAAAGCAAGGAAACCACTCCTTGCTGCGGTACAGCATCACGGCAGGGTAACTGCGCTGCTTTTCCCCTTGAGCACTTCCAGCCCTGGGTTAACAAGAAGCACCGACTGGTGCTTGTCTTCCAAAGAAACCCGCTTCGCTGCTGCCTGTGTTGTGTGGCTTGCGTCTCTCTAAAAGGTGGTATTTTTTTCATCTGTCTTCCACTAAAATTACAAATAAGCAGCTTTGCTGTCTGCAACGTGTTATGGGTCGTTGCTTTCTGTGCAGCAGCTCAAAAAGCTGAGCTCAGCACCCCCATTTGGAGACAGGGTAGTTGCTATATACGTGTTTCTGGCTGGCCAGCACAGCAGTATGAGCCACTGTTTAGGGTGTGAGGCAAGACAAATGCAGCCTGAGTTATTCCTGTGGTTCTGCCATGGGTTTACTTTGGAGTCGGGTAATTTAACCTTACTGCATGCTGTCACTTCTTGGCTGTACATCAGGGGTAGCAATGATGGAGGTTATCTGCAGATGCGGGAAGGTACTGTTAATATTTGGCCAGGACATGTGAAATATTGCTTTAATCTTAATCTGAAGGATCTTCCACAAATCCATTTCATGTTGATTTGTTTCCTCTCCTCTTGCTAACCATGTGCCAAAGAGCTAGTTTAAACACATCTCCTATAGAATATCGGCACTGTAGGACATGTGCTCAGTGGGGCTTGTGCAGTTTTGCAGGTTTAGCCAAGCCTGTTGGCTTGGGCACACCATGCTCAAACACCAGGTAGTATTTGCACCCGCACAGAGGCAATGTCTGCAAAACACACTGCCCTAGCTGAAGTCTGGCTTGATAAATATGCGAGGAGTTGTTTGTGTTACAAATTTGCATCGCTATTATATGGGTTCCATTTGCTCTCCTGATCAAGGCTGCTGAGATGAGGGGAAGCGCTCCAGCCAGCAGGCTCCTGTCTCACAGCGAAGGCTGGTGCTCCCACAGCTCCCAACTCTGCCCTTTTCTCCTGTTCAGGCAGCCCAAAGCTCTTTATAGTGCACAGCCGTCAAAGAGTGGGGTGATAAAGGTTTGTCATCAGCTCCAATGCCTGCACTGGATGAACTTGCGTGGTTTGGACAGGTCCTGTCCCACCAGAAGTTAGCTGGGACTATGTATTATGCTTTATCATTAGTCCTGGAGAAGGATGTCATGAGCTGGGAGAGCAGAGGGGCATTGGTGCCTGCTTTCCACAGGCTGTGGGCTCAGAGCAAAGTGTGGGTGTCAGGCAGGTAGGAAATTTTCCAGGAGGAGAGGTCCCGCATTAAAGCCAGCGGGTCTCTAGCCGCCAGGAGAGTACGTGGGGCTGTGGGGAGGCTAAACCATGTTTCCCGCTAGTGTAAACCCTAAAGGAGCTTCCTACCGCAATAGCTCCCTGGGGACATCACTGGCAGGGGCCCTGCATAGTACAGGGCTCTCCTCCACCCTCGGCTGGCGGCTGTCCTGCTCAGTGTAACCCTGGGATGCCTCTGAGGGTTAAGCACACAGCACACAGCCGGGTGGTTTCAAAGCAGGGCAGGTATTTCTGCACTTTCTGTCTGCAGCTGGTCAGGCAAGGAGACACGCGTGCTCAGGGGCACTTGCTGCTGTTTGACTTCTCAGTTCTCTTTGCAACAGGAGTTATTTTAACTGACAGGATCTACTCTGCACGGAAGATGAAAACATGCCTTAAAAGCAAACTGTCGTGCTAGCAGAGGCTGGGAGCTTACAGGGCAGCGGGGTCTGCTGCCGTCCCCTTGCCTGCCGTCTGCCCCCCTGCAGGAGCGATGGGCTGGAAGCAGGTCTCGGCTCTATCCCTCTCCGGTGGCTCCTGTTTTTGACAGCAGGTTTTTGTGAACTTCCTCTCGCTGGGAGGACCCTCCCCAGGTGAGAGAAGCCAGCCCGGTTTTGCCCTTTTTCATCGGTGTTCCTCCTGCCACATTTTTGGAGCGGAAAAGCAGCCAGGTGTTGCCACCGGGTCTCCCCCCAGGGCTCAGCTCGTCTTGCCCTGCCGAAACACTGGCCAGGATCAGAGGCATCACTCTGCCTGGATGCCCAATTTATCTCGGCGCATCGTTGTGTTCAAACCACAAAAACACAGCCTACCCCATCTGGCCATGGGCCTTCCAGCCATGACCACTACCAAGAACCTGGTTAGCACCAGGTCGGGACCCTCGAGCTTTGGGCACTTACCCTGGAGAAGCGAAGCGGTGACACTGCTTCAGCCAGGAGCACACGCCGCGCTGTAAGGGAATCCATTTCCAAAGCACGGAGACGCTGCCAGCAAGCACTTTTCAGGGGGAGAGGAGGAAAAGTGTCTCTTTTTTTTTTTTTTTTTTGGCTCCTCTGGTACTGTTTTACACTAGAAGCTTTTGACAGCGTGTGGGCTGCGCCCACCACCCTAGAGGCAAGGCGCTGTGGGGCACCGGTCCCTTGCTAGATAAAGCGTCCCCAGGGGCCGGTGGGAGGTCTGGTCTTCACATGGTGCCAGCGAATGGAAGCAGGGGATGGCCCCGGTTAGTTCAGCAGTACGATACGATTTACAGCAAGCATGTTTCTCAAGACATCTGCAAGGACAGAGCTTCGTTGAGCATCTTATGTACACAGACAGCAGAGGAGGCTGGGCTGAGCTCTCCACTACCGCAAAGCAGTCAAGGATGGACTCTCCGGGTGGGGAAAAAGTACCACTGGTTTGCTTTTACATACTGTACATATATCTATTGATAGCTCCTTGGCATTTGATGTTCACAGCCGGTTTCTTTTAACGGTGAGTGTAAAAAGGAGGCAAAACTTCAGCTACTTCCCCCTGGGAGGAGAGAGAAAGCAGCATCTTCCGCTCCCCCGGCTAAGGTGCCACCTTCGCCAGGGATGTCTCCTTCTCCTGGCACCTTCCTCCTCCTCATCGGCCGCCCACCGCATGCTGGCCGGGGCCAGTCCTAACCCACGCTGTGCTTGCCCCATCTCCGCTGCTCAATGGGATCAGTGCAAGTCTCCGTCAGCTGCTCTGCACCTCCGCTCCGCTGGACAGGCAGATGAACCGGGTTCAAACGGAAGGAAACAAAAGAAAAGGAAGAAGAAGAGAGACAAAGGGTAATGAAAAGGTCCGTGGCCCACAGCTGCCAAAGGAAATCTCTCGCCGTGTTTCTCTGACCATACTTGTCCCAGCCACTACAGCTGCTGTGGGATCCCCTGTTCCTTGTAGCCTGTGAGGAGGGAGGGGAAGGGAACATGATTAGTGTTAATACCTAACGAAGACCCTCCATGAGGCTCAAGTGAGCCACGAGCCTGGTTTACCAGGAACGGCAAACCACGTGGGAAAACAGGGGGGCTGCCACATCCCCCCTTGCGACCAGGCTGTCCCGGGACAGGCTCAGACTGGCAAGCCGCCTTGCCTTGCTCTAGCCAACATCTGTCTCAGGCAACCACGGGGTGCAACCACCTTCCTGGGCACAGCGATGCGGCTGCCGGTGGCCAGCCCTGCTGCCGCGGTGCCTGCCTGCTACCTGCCCCAGCATGGGCAGAGGCACGGCTGCTCCAACAGGTTATAAAGGTGCGGCAGGTACCTGCGGCCACCAATGCCACTACAGCCCAATAAGCTAAAACCTTTACGGAGCGTGGTTTTCTGCAGTGTAGGGAAGACTTATGTCCTTAGCAACTGCTCCAAAGACACTGCTGTTGGCAAGCGCTGAGCTGGCAGCTTGATGATCGTGCGTCTGACACACTCGCATCTCCACTTGTGATCTACGTCTGAACCTCATCCTTCCAGAGGACTGCCAGGTAGGAGAAGGCTGGTTTCCTCTATCCACCTTTTAGTTCCTGTGCTGGCTTTTGCTAACAGAGCTCTCCAGCAGCAACCAATCTGCACTGCGGTTGGCAGAGGTGAACAAACATCTCTTGGAGGAGAAGGGGGATGCCTTTCATCACAGGCTGACTTCTCAGAGTTCAAACACAGACCTTGGGATGCCTCCGTGGGCCCTTTCCCTAATGATATTCTCACTGCTTTGTTACGCGCTTGCTTTGCTCCAGCCCAGCAGAATTACGGGTGCTTTTGTTCAGGGCACAGCAGCCCGTCTGGCAGGGCTGGAGAAAATGGATCTTTCCAGCAGCAAAACCAATTGCACTGGGAAACTGCCCGGATCCCTCCTCCTCCGCCCCCTCTCCTCTTCCGCCGGCCGTGGGGTCTAATGCACCTACCAACCAAGGCAGCAAAGCCTTCAGGGGGGGGGTTCTGTGTTGGCTCATGCTTGGCCCCATTGCGTTGCAGCCACACGGATGCTGCAAGGGCTAAAGCAGCCTGTCCCGCTGCTCATCGCAGCTCCTTGCGGGGCTGGGGCCCCGCTTTATTTGCCATCCTGCACGTAGTGGTTGAGGGGAGGCTGCAAATCCCGTAGAGAAGGGCTCCTTTCCCCAGCGGGCTACGGCAGAGAAGGGCGATAGGAGAGCACCCACAGCTCTTCTGCTGACACGGGATAACAAGAAAAATACTGTGGGGCTGTTTTTTTTTTTTTTTTAACACTTTGCTAGGTGGTTGCAATGACTGCACCAGAAGCTTTACCTGCTTTCTTTTTAGGAGAGGTTTGTATTGTTATTACAATAGTATCAGTGCAAAAGTTCTCCTCTTTAAAGAAGTAACCAAGCTGTCCTTACCTGCACTGCCTGCAATAGTAAAGATCTTTCAACTAGAAATCTTTTAAAAATCTGGAGGTTTTTTCCTCTTTGTTTCAATAACATAAGTAGCTGGTCATTTTTATATTTTGAATTTCAAAGGAGTCTGAAATTTCACCTCTTAGAAGAACGTTTAACACTTCGAACACCTTTCCATTGATGCTTTTTAACATTTCTTTCCAATTCTTATGTCAGGCTTTTGTAAGTCCCTTAAAGCTGAACACACAATACCCATAAATGCCACAACCCCTATCTTTAAGGACTTCTGGCTGAACTAAGAATCGGCCCTGGCAAATAAACTCCGGAAAATCCACACATGCCCCCAGCCTTGGCAGTCTGGATCTCCCACTGCTAAACCAGCACAAGGAATTAGAGGAAGAGATTAATGACACTTACCAGCAGGTATTACCCTGCACTGCGTTGCTGCCCATTGTGTGCAGCTGAACAGAAAGGTTCTCATCACTGCCAAACAGCTTTCTCTTGGGGGGGGGCGTAAAATGACGATTTGTTATGCATTTATGTTCTAAGTGTGAGTCAGCTCTGAAGACAAGATGAGCTCGTTGGAAACCTGTAATATGGGCTTGTCTGCAGCATTGGTTTAATTTGTTTAGGGAGCATGGTAAAAAAAAATAAACAAAACAACAAACCAACATTAAATCAAGCACATGAACCAGAGAGTTGGGGCATGCCATAATCCTTAGCTAAAGTAAGCGAGCTAGGTTATGCTTACAGTAACTTGCTTGTGTAGCCATGCTTTTTATTAAGATATAATAGAAATCCTTTCAGTCCTGCTATCAGTTTTGAAGCTGGCTGGAAGCCAGTTACAGTGGCTGAGCCTGTATCTCTCTTTACAAGACCAAAGTAAGCCAAAAGATGACCTGTCCTTTGTTAAACTTATTTATTAAAATACTCCAGAATTAACTTACGAAACAGTTTATACATGAAAATAGTTGCATGTCTTGCATAGGAATAGCTATTCTGTATGAAGGAGCTTCATGTTAGTAAGCCTGCAATACGGTTAAGGTGCAGTTCTGTAAAGCAGACAGCTCTGGGATCAAGTTTAAGTTGGTCTGAGTATCCGTGCACAGAATCACTGATTTAATCAAGTTTGCTTGAAATTGCACTTCTTCTGTAAACAATCGCAAGTCAGATTCAAGCAAAAAGAAACCAGTCCGTGCACAGGCTGTCCTACAGGGACGGGCTTTGTGCAGAGGATGGCCTCAGGGCGCTCTTGAAGCTGAAACGGGTCCCTGCCCTGCTCCGAGGGTGCCCTGGGGGCAGCCTGAGGGGCATTTCAGCGCTGGGTGGAGAATACGTCCCTGGGGCTGTGCGGCCACAGGACAGACACAGAGACAGGCAGACACACACACACATACAGGCACAAGGCTGGACTCGGGCTGGGAATGGGCAGCAAATCCCACATGGCTTGTCCCAGCCGAGTGCTCGCTGCTCTCCATTGGGAGCCGCCACGGGGTGTGAGGAGGAGGAGGAACAGAAGCAAACTTACCTTGTGAAACTTTGATGGTGAACAAAAGGAGGCAAAGGAACATGAAAGAAAGAGAGAGGGAGAAATGTAACTGTAGACGATATATCCGAAACACATGGAGAACCAGAAAAGAACGAATAAATCGGGGCTGCAGAATAAACAGAGAAACAGCTGCTCTACCACCAGACATTCACACCAGGGCTAAACGTTATTTAAAATCCTTGTACTTGAAGTGGGTCGTTTCATTTGGGGCTCTTGTTTAAAGAGGCTGGGGGAATCCTCACCTGCTTTCCAGCTCGCTGGCCCCAATCCAAACAGGCTGGATGGACTGACACCTCTGAGCCACGCTCCCACGCTTTCCCCTGTGCCGTTGCCATTTCATGGGTTTGACCAAAAGGGAATAGCCGAAGGAGGATGGCAAACAAGACAGCACAGTGTACTGGGCGGCGTGTGGCACACCACTCATGCTCCGAGAGCTGGGAAAATTACACCTGATGGCTTTTTTGGCACTTTTGCTGCTGAGTTTGCTTGTGCCCACAGATAACTCATAACAACCGTGTGCCTTAGCCCAGCTGGGTGCTGCAAACCCTGGTGGTATTTAACATTCCTACAATATTTTAAGAACTTACCCTACCGCAACATTTGGTAGGAAACTGCAAAAAAGGGTATTTCACCTACTTTCCTTAGGCACAATTTGGGGGATGGGTCTATTTCGATTTTTAAAAAAAGATAATAGCTCCAAGTGGGCAATTTGTCCTCAGAATTGCCTTCATCGCGTGCAGGTTTACCAGCTGTTTTGGGATATTCTTCTGAGTTTCTCAAAAGCTTTCTGCTCCCTCTCCTTCCCAGGGCAGCTGCATTACCTGCCCTAGCAGGGGCCCTGCGGAGAAGGGAGCCTCGGTGACACCTTCCAAAGTCCCTCGGAGCCCGTGCATCCAGTAACCATGCAATCATCTGCTGCCGCTTCTGGCAAGGGCAGAGTGCTGTAATTAGCAAAGGAGTGACAAGCAGACGGCGTGATTACAGGTAATTTCTTACTACCGGGTGGCAATCCGTCCTCGAGAGCCAGCTGCCCCCTGCAGAAGCATGGGCTGCAGCAGGAGTCCTCATCCTGTGAAACCACAAGCGACGGCACCTTTGCTCGTTCACAGGCGCAGCCATGCAGGGCGTTAATTCAGAAGCCAGAAGCTGAGTGAGGGCTCCCTTCAGAAACCAGGCTTGGCTTCTTGGCTGTGTTCATTAGCGGCACAACAACGTCTGGACAAACAGTCCTCGACTTCTGTCCCCTATGCCACCTCAGCGTGACGTTGCTATATCGATTACTGTGTTATTTCTGCCAAGAAATGGCACAAAACCCTTTACAACAAGCTCTGAGCAGCCAGGGAGTTCCTGGAAAGGCCGTTCCTCTGCGTTCATCCTGCACGGTGCTCATTGCAGCTAATGAAGATGCGTGCTGGGTGGGCTGGGGACAAGGTGTGCCTTTGCCCGGAAAGCCTTAGGAGGCTCATTTTCCAGTTGGCCTTGGCCGGCTCATTAGCTCGGTTTCGCCACAGCCCCGAGCCTTGTCCCCGCAGCCTTGTGCCGAGGGATTGGAGGTGAGCACGGTGTGGCAACGCTGCCCACTGAGGGCAGCTGGATACCTGCAGCCAGCGGTGGAGAGTCCAGAGTCTTTTTTTTATTATTATTTTTTCTTTTTTTTTGCAAAAAAATTCAGTGTTTCCTTTTAATCTACCTTTGCCTTCAGACAGTGGGTAAGCCGAAGGATGGCTGGCAAAGCCATATGGCTGCTTAAAGAAGATATCCATGGCATTTAATGGGGCCAGCTGGCAATTTGTTTAAATTAGCAGAGAAAATGGCCCATGCCATTGTGCTGCCAAAAGTAATTAAGTGTGATGGTAAGACTGCATTCAATTAATCTTCCTTCTGGGATATATCCTGCTAAAGGGCACCTTACAGGAGATGAGCGCTGGACGGGACCCCTTGAGGTCAGTTGGTCTCTTCCCGTGTCCCACCTTGCTCCTGCCACACGTGGGTCCACCCTCTCTTGGGGTTCTCCAGTGACAGAGAGGGCAGATCCTGCCACGCCACCTCTTCAGCATTTTGACCTTACTGGAGGGAAAACATCTCCTAATTTCCACACAGATCTTTCCTGCTGTTATTTAAGCTTGTTTTAGGCTAAACTGCTGCCCTCTCACATTTACTAGCCCACCGAGCCTCTTGGTTGCCTGCTTTCTAACGGTCCTCTGGACTCTCCCCAGGTTGTCCGCATCAAGCACAGCCTCCAAAGCTGGCCACAAGCCTTGCCGCAGCTTTATGTGTGCCGAGAAAGGTGAGGGGACCGGTTTATGTCCTACAGGCTCTGCTCCTACCTGTGTTTGTTCCCTCCGCAGCAACGTGCTCCTGTGCAACCTGTGACTCACTGCAGCCACCACATCCTTCTCTGAAAAACAAGTTGTTCCCTAGCTCGTATTTATGCAGTTGATTAATCCCTCCTTAGCGTCTCAGACTTGTCTCTACTGAACAGTGTTCATTTATTTTTCCAGGCTGTTTCTTCGATTTGGTTGAATCCAGACACTGTGCCTGCCATCCTTGCAGCCATGGTGGTATGGGGCTGGTAAGCCCTTTCTCCGGTCCATCAACAAGCCATGAATGAAAATACTGGACAGAGCTGGGTTCAGGAGGGACCTTTCAACACACCTCTCCTTATATCTTTCCAGTTCAGGAAAATGGATTTAGAGAACAGTTCTCAAGGACTTTTTCAGCAGGCCATGGTCTCCCTGGTTTGCTGGTGAGAAGGCTGCGTGAGATGGTGTCAGCACCTGAAAGTCAGGAGGGGTAGCGGACGGCCGCCACTCACAAAATTAATCCCTCTGCCACAGAAAGGAATCAAGCCAGTCCGACACAGCTTGTTCCGGACAAAACCGGGGCGACTCTTGCTTTGTTTCTTTTTATTTTCTAAATGAATGCAAGTCAGTTGTTTCATTACTTCTTCCAGGAATTGAAGTATACCTGATTGGCCTATAATTCTTCTCCTTTTCCCCTCGTTATCCCCAAAGCTCTCCCCTCAGCGCAGGCTCCTGCAGGACTCCCCTTTAATGGCTGAGAATTAGCACTAGAAGGTGAAAATCGGCAACGAGCCTCCCTACCTCCCACCCAGCTCTCCACCAGCTGATAGACAGGCAGGCCCCCCTCCAGGGATCGAGGCACTCATCCCTGAGGGAAAGCCGGAGCGGAGTCCCCCAGCCCCGGCTGCCTCCCGTCCTTCTCCTCACCACTGGCCCCCGCTTCGGCTTAGACACCACCCACTCTGCCCTGCCTTTAGCCACGAAAATCATATGGAAACCGCCATTTCACAGCGAGAAAGACAAGAGGAGGGCAGTGGTTTCATATTTTTTTAGCTCTCCTCCACCTAAACACAGATTCCAGCGTACAATTTCATCAAATTGTCCCCTGGGATGCGTCCAGTACATCAAATAGTATCTGTCTGCAAGTCGACAAACCCCAGCCAAAGCAAAATGTTTCCTGGCAGTGTTTTTAAATGAAATTGTCTTATTTCTTGCATTTGAAACATTGTTTCATTTTTAAGTTATAACTTTTTTTTTTTTAACATGAAAACAAAACATGAAAAAAACAAAACACTTCAGGTCTGGCAGGCTGTTTGATCCAGCTGGGAGCAATTGATCACTTCTTTGTTTTGATTGAAAAATGAGTTTTTTATTTTATTTTCTTTTATTATTTTTTAAATTTATTATTATTTATATAATATATATTATTATTATTTATTTTCTTTTCTTCTCCATCGACCAAGAGCTGCTTTATTTAGCCATTATTTTCTCTATAGTGTACATAAAATTAAACCCCAGATACTTAATGAGACAGCAAGAAACTGCCAAGGGCTGCAACTTGTCAGATGATATACATCTGGTTAACATAAGGAATGCTGACTCCTCTTACCCTTCTCGACTGCCACCAAAGGGGCCGGGATGAGATGCTGTTGCTGTGGTCGGGGACCTCTTGGCCTGAGCATGCCCACCACGCGCTGCTCACCCACCCTCTGCCCCCCAAACTGGTGGGGTGCAGCCAGGCCAGTGGGGAACAGCTTTGGGGAGATCTTTCCCCATCAACCAAACTGGAAAACAAGCAAGACCCTCCTAAGCCCCAGCCCGAGGACATACATGAACAGGACTATGGAGAAAAGCAAGTCATGGTTTTGGCTGTAGGTCTCTAGCTGGATGGATGCTTTCCTGCCTCTCCCCGCCACTGCGGCACTGCGTCTGCCAGGCAGTGTGCCGTGCAGGGAGGCTGTCCAGCAGAGGAACAGCAGAAGGGCATATGGTTATGAACGTGTAATTATGGGATTGCACACAAATCGGGCGGGTTCTTAACGACACATCACAGATGTACACCAATTCACAATTTACCCTCAGAAACAACTCGGGCTACCTCTGATGTGCAGGTGCACCTGAGATGAAATTTGGCAGGTGGTTTGCAGGGAAAAACAAAGGGCAGTGCTGCCTTTGTCCTGAGGAAAGCCTTGCTTATGGTAAGGTTTTTAGTATCTATCGTTTGCTCTGTGTGGGGATTGCCCTTAACTCAGCCTGTAAATTGAAGCTGACTCAGAAATTAGCAGGTGGTTTGGTGAGAGGGTTTAACCCCTGAGTTTGGTGGCTGAAGATGTGCACACTTTTCCTGCTGTTTTTTTTTCAGTTTCATTCATTTGATCTTTAGGCAGATGCCTGGCAATTTCCTGAGATCCTTTCTTCTCCTCTGTCATGCAGCCACAGAAGTCATCAGCAGAGATGACAAAGTGGAGCCCCTTCAAACCAAAAGGCAAAAGCTGCTGGTAAGATGTCCTTCAGGAGAAGCGCTCACTTTGGGAACTGCGTGCCCTGCCATCCTGAAGGATCTCAGGCCTGTCTGGTTCGGGGCCATGCCCGCAGGTCTCTCCCAGACTTTGGAAAGGGAATGGGGTCTTGCAGATGACCAGCAGTGTGAGTCGCAAGGTGAGGCTGTCACCTTTATTCTCTGCAATATGGCAGAGGTGCAAAATGATACTTTAGTCTTTAGCAGATAAAGTTATGGAGCTTGTATTCTAGACGAATAATACATAGTTAACTAACTGAGTGATTTAAATTATGTCTGTTTAGAAAAGGATTCCTCTCTTCTTCCCCTAGACTAATGTTTTAGAGCCTCATTAAAGGGTATAGGGGAAATTCTTCTAGGAGTAGCTAAACAGTTCAGCCTAAGAACTTGGTGGAACATGAAAAAAAGCCTTTGGGTAAATGTATTCCGGGGAGGAAGGAGAGCTCAGGAGAGTCCCCAAGGCTTTTCTGGGGACAGCTGGCCCCATGTGCTCCCTGGGAGTAGAACTGGCCTTGCGGGAAGGTCTTGCTAACCACAGAGATGCAGCCAGAGTTGCGAGGGAGAAAGAGCTTTTTCCTTCAAACATGCATGCGGGTGCAACCAATGCAGAAGGGGTTCCAGACAGCAGAGTTCACAGTGCTGTGGGGCCTCACTCCTCCCTGCACTTTTCATTTTATAAAGGGGAAAGGAAGATCCCATCCCATGTGGTGGGATGGGAGGCTCCTCCAGATGCGTCACACGGCCCATCCCAACTGCCTCCCAGCAATTCCTTTGCCTGCTGTGTTTCTCACGGACTTCCAGAGCCCATCCTGTGGTTCTTAGTCCCTACAGCGCAGTCCAATGGCTTGCAGGGGTGTTAGCTGGGACCCAGCAACGCGGCCACGGAGGCGAGAAGTCGGGGGAAAGAGAGCACTGTACTTACTTGCAAGAATGACCATGTCCATCCCCCAAAATATACTCATAATCCAGCCAACCATCACGATCGCCGTCAGGATCTGAATCAGAGCAGCGGCAATGTTCAGCCAGAAGACACAACACATGTGCCTGTCAGGGAGGTCGGTCCGGGCTCCGCACAGCACGGTGAAAGCAGATACAAATGTTCCTAGGGAGACAGCAGCAACAAAACGCTCAGTGAAATCCATGACTTTGTGCCAAATTCCTTCCCTCAGATCCACTTCTCATCCCACCCCCCTTCTTGTGCTCCCACTGCGGTGCTGAAAAGCTGGGAACACTTTGCAAGAGGACAAATGGAGGCACAGCCCATCTCACTCAGACACACACACTCAGTCTCCCATTTAATGACACCGGTATGTATACTTGAAAACCAGCAATGAAAAAACACTCTTTGGGTTTTGGCTCCTTCCACCCGCAACAGTAACCACTTATGCACTGTAGGCAGTTTACAAGGGAGTGCTGTTTGTCTGTGGAAATACCAGTCTACCTTTGTTCTGCCTGGTGGCTCTCTCCTGGAGAGAGTATTTACTCCACAGAAGCTGCAAAAGGGAAAATTGCACTGGGAGTTAGAGCAGGACTGGATCTAGAAAGCTGTAGGGCTCCGGCATGTCCGGCAGTCTGTTACTATTCACCAGTACTGCTCTGAAAGGGGCGCACACAGAAAAAGGGGTGTTAATGAGGCACTGCATCTTTGCACAGTGTTTTACCCAGTCACAAACTGTTACCTCCGAGCACGTTTTTAGCAAAGCAGAAGCAGCTAAACCAGCGCTGGAGCGAGGCAACCCGGTGTTGCAGCCCTCGGCTCTGCTTGAGACCAACTTACAAAACTTGCCAAGACCCTTCAGACTTCCTAAAACAATTCACATGAAGGATCTCTCACTGATGTATGAAAGTTAAGGCTGGGGGAAAAAAAAAAACTAGACCACAGCAGCCTTTAGAAAGATTCTTCCTGAATTTTGGAGCTGATGTCCTGGGCCCATGGCTAGCTGAAAGCCACAGCTCGTGGAAGCCTTGTCTGTCCCACAACCAACGTGCAGAAACACACAGCACTGGCAAAGAGCAGAAGAAACTGTTTCTGACACCTATAAAGTACAAGCTTTTGGCTGGGAGATTCAGTTACCTGATCTAAGTATGCATTCCAACACCTCTTAGCATTATGAATTGTCTTTGTGGGGTTTTTTTAGTATAAATACAGGTTTGCCAAGGTAGGTACAAAGGTGTAATATGTATTGTACTGGATAATGTAGTTCTGTGAAATGCTTTCCTTGATGAATGTCTGGAATTAAAAATCCTGCAGCATGATGTCCAGTGATTTCTACAAAAATTGTCCTGTTCCCTTTCAAAGGATGGAAGCCTGCAAGCAACCTGTAAGATATGAATGAATGAGCTCATCTCTGATGCACAGAAGTGCCTTGTTGAACTTGGGTGAAGGAGGGAGTCCCTTGGCTTGTCAGGGAGGAAATGCTTGGTTTACACGCTTCCAGAAGACCTCACCAGACAGAGAGAGCAGGAGGATCTGGTTAGGAGCAAAATACCATTTCGTCCTGCATTGCCAGGGCGGTGGAAGAGATAATCTACCTCCATCGCTGCCTCTTCTTCAGCGGGTCACAAGGAGAGCAGGCAATTAAGAAGCTGAAATGCTGAGGAAGGCTGGCTACAGCCTATTTTTAATCTCACCATCCTCTGCAGGCTTCAACTCCAGCATCTTCCTAACGCTCCACCAGCTTCTAAAACCCCCCTTGTCTTCCTGCCACTGGCTCGAACCGATTTCGTACTCCCACCCGCTGCCTTTGCCGCACGCCGAAGCTGGGCATGGAGCAGCTGTGGAGCAGTATCCCGGCAGAGGGGAGTGGGCGAGGGCTGCTGGGGCAGTGGGAGGCAGCCCTACGGCAGAGCATCGCCAGCGGAGAGAGGGCCAGCGTCTTCTCCCATATGAGAAATCCCCCGGGCTTCGTCCTCTGGCTGCTTGGCTTTCACAGGCAGGGTTTCACCCCCTCATCCACCAAAAGAAAAGGGTCTGCACAGAGGAAAAGGGGAAATCATCTTAATCCCAAAGGATGTTGTATAATTCTCCCATTGCTTGTTAAAAGAAAGGCTGTGTTTTGCTCTATGACTTTCTCTTCCATGTCTTCTGTGCCCTCCAGGGGGGATTACGCGTGATCTCTGCCCCGCTTCACCTACCTTTTTTTTTCCTTTATAGATTCTCCAAAGCAGAAGGAAGGCTGGAATATTCCCCCACGCTTCCTGAAACTGTTGTCTGCAAAGTTACACCACAGCACTCTCTGAGATTAAATATGGATTGAGGCAAGATCAGAGACTGTGTGTTTACATTTTCCCATCAGGATGCAAAATCTTGCCAAATGGAAATGCATGTCTCTTTTTAAAATGAAAATGAAAATATTCCCCTCTCGCCTTACCTTTAACTCTTCCAAGATGTCTTACAAAAAAGGTCGTAAAGGAGCAATAATTCTTAAGCTACAGCTTCAAATCCTTCCAGTGAAGCTTTTAAGATTTTTACATCATTAGAGTGAGGTGCTGAATTAGCTAATTAATCCCCTAAACACCACAGTGACTAAGCTAATGTCTAGTCCCCTTCAGAAAGGAATAAAGCAAACAAAGCAGTTAAGCGTCCCTCTCTGGACAGGGAATTGATACAGAAGCTAGGATTAAAATCTCATGAATCTTGGCTTCTGATTCCCCCTTCAGGACACTTTCCCACTCACAGGAGCCAATTTTCCAATGACAGTGCATTTTCTTTATTAATTATGATTTGTTAATCTTTGGGAGGTTGTTGGCATTTTTAAAGGCAAGACTTGAGACGTGCCAGCAGACATAAGATGTATTTTCCCTATAGTCCACATACGCTTTAAAACATGAAGCAGAAGAAAGAGTCAAATGCATTTACCAAGGTAGATATTTTCCCCTTAAGTAGCCATCGTAGTTACACATTGCCGAATATGGAAGTGTTTGCATCTGGACGCAGAGAGGTGGAGAGGAGGAGGAGGAGGAGGAAGGCATGCAAGCTGTATCTGCTGATACCTCCTGGGTGCACAAGAGCTGGGGCATGGAATCATTTCCCTTCCTGACCAAGCATTCAGATACTTGAATACCTATAGCCTAGAAATCATAAAATTAGTAGGCAAACTACAGCTGGGATGATGTTGGCCAAATAAATCAGCTGTCCAAAAGGGTCTCAGGCCGTGAGTGTTACCAGCAAACACAAACTGCTAACTTTGCAGGCAGATGGAAACAAAAAGCCTCTACAGCTATGCCAGCGTGATATAAGTAAATTATATCAAGTATTTCTTATATCTTCCCAATGAAAAATACCCAAAATGCAGTAAAATCTGGGATTGTTCTAAACTGTGAATTAATACAGCCTTTTTGGGGGCAGAGGGGAGGTGGTGGAGAGGAGATATCCTATTCTACCTAACAAGTCTGTTCATTCAGCGTCATGTGGCATCAGGGCCCACTGCAATCACCTGGCACCCGGGGCCACCGAGTACCAGGGGCTGGGAAGAGGGATGGGTAAGGGTTGAGGTTTGTCCTTCTGGACCAGCTCTCGGGGCAGAGGGTGATGGCGCCATGTGCAGCGATGCTGGGAGGGGATGGGAAGCCGAGCTTGCTGTTTCAACTCATCTCATCTCACTTGGGGCAGTGTCAGCTAGCCGGGGCGCCGTGCGCTGTTTTCAGCAAGGGAAGAAAGCCTCTGGGAGCCTGTGTTTGCTTTTGCTGTCAGCAAAATTGGGGTATTTTTAGATCACACCAGTAAATATGGGAGGCTTTTTGTTTTCAACAGTTTAACCCATTGAACGCGAAGGGGATGTGGTATCTGTAGGACAACATCATAAAGGCAGAGACAAAGGAGGATTTTTTGCCCTTTCTCTCCTCTCTGGCCTGTGGTCATGCAGGATAAAGTCCCCTCTCCAGTTTATGCTGGTACCCTGGCAGCCATGGCCTTCCCAAGAGTATCACCTGGTCGTTCCTGGCCTCACAGAATACACCAAAATAGTGTGAGAGAGGACTAGGTTGGGTTTTTTTATCTTAAAGGAAAAATTCACGCCCTGGAGAGAGCTCTCCTGGTTTACTACTTTGGGTCACTCCTCCAGGGTGGAGGAAGACATGAGGTCAAGCCCATGGCCTGTCCTGAGCACAGTCTCCTCCGTGCTATCTGAGTGCAGCAATGACTGCATTATGGAATATCTTAAGCTGCACGAGAGAAGTCCTGTTTTTGCAAGAAAACCTATCCTGGGCACTTCTGCAGGAGCTTCAGCCAGATGTGGAGCTTTGCCTGTTTCACATGGAGGACCTGGTTGTGAGTAAACTTCTGATGGCACCTTCCCAGAAACATCAGATGTGAGAGCCTGGTCAGAGCCAGGGTGCAAAACAGACGGAGACAAGACACTGATGACCACAATGTAAGTAATTTGAGCACACAGGCAACTTGTAAATGGGCTTCCCACTGACTACTAGGTATCTGAAACTTACAACAGAAAGCATCTCTGCTGCAAGGAAATCATAGCTGATGAGCTGCCCTGTTACAGGTGGAGGAAGAGCAGAAACCCAAATTACTGCAGTCAGGGGCAGCATGTGAAGCTGATAATGATCATGGTCCCTACCCTACAAAAGCCTGGAGCCAGGAAGGAGCTGGGAGAGATCCCTTCTCTTCCCCCAAGCCTGAGGTCATTTAAGATGCTCCTCTATACCACTGGGAGTAAATAAAGCAGTGGGATGGTGCCCCCTTTCATGCTCCCAGAGGGAAAAACAGGACTGTGTCATGATGCTGGATCACAGCTGCAGGTAAGCACAGGCAAAGATGGGAAGTAGAGGGGAATGAAATTTGAGGTGTCTGTGGGAGCAAGGAAACCTGCTGGATTGATAGTGGGAGATGTAGTTAATGAGTGTGTATTTTGTGGGGATGAGATGTACCTGAGTAGCTGTATTGTGTCAGGGGAGTGCTTTGTGTGGGGACACATCTGATGTGCCTTTGAATTTTTTAAGTAAAATGATTATTAGCTGTCATCAAACAGTGTTGGCAGGTGTATGAGGCAGATGTTGTGGATGTGCTGAAAATTCATGCAACGTGCTGGTGTGAGTCATAAAAAAAATCTGCGTGAACAGGGTGATAAGGATTGCCTTGGTCTCACAGTGAATGTGTTGTTTACTGGTTAAGACATCTTTGGGTCTTAAGTGTCCTGAATTCATTCTTTTATTCTAACTTGAACTGTAAGGAGTTGTTTCAGTTGTGGTGTGGAGGCCTTTCATCCTTGGCAGTGATGAAAACCCTAAACTGTACTCCTTTGGATTATGATGAGGGAAAGGGAACTACTAAAACTTGCCCAAGAAGGGGCTATAGCAGTGACTGCTGATGCTGAAACCCCTTCCCCTCTGCTTAGATGGGTAGAGCTGGGCTGTGGACAGGACACTGTTAACAACACAATAAAATGAAGTCGCAAAGCATTAACTCTCAGGCCGACCATCTGCTGAAGTTTCCTAAAGCAGAGAATTGCTTGTGTCTTTGAGGAAAACAGATGCAAAGTAAAACCCCCTGGAAGTGTTCTGGCCAGCATGAGTCCTCACCAGTGTCCCCAACCTCCACCTGGCTGAAACTCACTAGAGCTTAGGCTGCATCAAAGAGATCCTGGCAGCGCAGGTGTATCACTTAAGCCCTTTGAGATAAGAGTGCTTTCTTTCTAAGCTTACTGCAGCTCTCTGAACAGAAAAGGCTGGTTCAGAGGAACATTTGATGTACTTGTGTGTGATCTACTATGGCTCTTGCAGTTTGTGAGCGCAGCCCTCATCAGGGTCTCTGCCATGCCTTGTCCTCCCATGGCTTCCTCAGAGAGCTGTGATTGTGGGCAGGGGGCACACAGTGAATCTCTCTGGTTTGCAGCAAGAGCAGAGGTGTGGCAGGCTGGAGGGTGTCCTCCTGAGGGAGCTAACCCTTCTTGAGTACCCAGGCCTGGCTCCGTGGCCCGATGTGCTCCTTTGCCAGGAGGTGTATTCCCACTCAGAAGGCACTCACAGGAAGCAATGGAAGACACCGACCCACTTGCCACGCAGTCCCCTCTGAAAGTAGGTGTACACAACTGCAGCTACACTCCTCGAGCAGATTATCCATCTGAAGTGCCTGTGGCCTTCTCGCACTGAGCAGCTTGAGAGTGTTGCTTCCACTATGGGTTGGGGCCAGTGCTCAGTCCACGGTATGGAGTTTGTCACTTACACAGGAATCCTTCACCCGTTAGTGGATGCCGGACTTGTTTCTCTTGAAATATAAAGAAGGTAGAGATGGGGAGACTGCAAAACAAGGCTGGTGTACCACCCAAGGGAACGCGCAACCTGAGTGTCAGTGGCATCCCCTACAGCCTTCCCCTTGTAGTTCATTTCACCCATGGAAGTAAGACGGGACTTGGTGCATTTACCTGGCTTTCTCTTAGAAGTAATGGTGGTTTAGACCAACATCTTAAAAGAAATCTTGGGGTTTTTAGGGTAAAGTTTGATTAAACAGCCATTGGCAAGCTTTCTCCCCCTTTCCCATATCCATACAGACTAAGCTAAACACTAAGATAAACCTGCCCCTGCCAAATAGAGTGAGAGGGGGACAGGGCAGATGGGTGGCTTTAACAATTTGAGGGGGAAGAAGAGGAGGAGCAGCAGGCAGCTTAGAAAACAGGAGGTTTGTTCGGTCCCAGGCAGCACCTCTTAAAGTCAAAAATCTGAGTCCCATGTGCACAGGTGAGGTATAACAAGCACTGCTGCAAGGGTTCCCTGCAAGGGAACACTGATGATGTGCAGACACCTGGTGGCAAACAGATTCCCTACAAAAGCCAGGTCTTGTGGATAACAGTGCGGGCAGGACCCAGGCAAGAACAGTGGGAGCCAAAGAGTAGGAGAGGGAGAAGAGAAAGGGAAGGAGGAGAGAGTGGAGGCAGCAAACGTGACAGAACCTAGATGTTGCCATGGAGAGTAGCTCATGAATTTTCCTCTGTGGCCTGCTATTAAAAATGCTTTGTTTAGCTTCTGCCAGCACATTGTTTTTATTTTCCCTTTCCATATCAGAAGGACATTCAAAGTGAATTCTGGCTCTGTCTGGTCCTTTTGGCCTCACTACGGACAAAAATATACAGTCGCCTGGTAAGTGAGAGCTGGTGCTTGCAATTCTTGTCTCAACAGAGTTTGTTCCAACTCCCAAGTCTGCAGAAGGCGGGCTGGATATAGGATTAGCCTTCTGGTTTCCCTAGATGCATGAAAAATGTCCAGCACGTCCTAAAGCACGATATGTCCATGATTGATTACAACTGAGTACATAGCTGTAGCTCCAGCACTGAGCTGGTGCTCTGCATCTGTTTGTTATTAGTAGGTTTGTGTCATGTGGTCAGAACAGGCTCGACAGTTTTTATGTAGCATCTACAGATGATGGCCCACGTGCAAGTAAGACAGCATTGCCTTTGCATCAAAAATGAGATTTTTTTTCTCATATTTAATGCTTTAGAAAAAGTTAACTCTTCTGAAAATGCAGTTTTTTAACACTTAACTTCAGAACTTGACTGCAACAAACTTTCACAGACTTCCAAGGCTAAAAATACACAGCGAAATCTTAAATTAAATGGAGGGGGGGCTGCATGAAGGTGAAATGACTTAAAGCTTTAATTATACACGGAGCCATTGGCATTATTTTTACTCTGCAGCACTGCAACATTTTGAACACTTCAGAGCAGCCACCCATAAATAGTGAGATTGCAGTACAGCTTGTTCCACTGCCAGACATTCCACAATCCTTGGGTGAAGTTTTCCAATCCAGTCCTATGGCTTAATTCTGTTGACTTGATGCTTAAAATCAAGGGTGTGCTTGAAGCACGTGAGGTGGAAGAACTTCTGTTGAATGGTGATGTGGGGCCCAACTGTGTAATCCACAGTGGCGGAGCGGAACTTGGACTTCTGCCACGACTTGCTGCTGCTGAATTACTTTTGGGAGCTGTACCTGCCTGACACACAAACTAATTTTTTTTTCCCCTTTTATATAAAAGGTGCAGTCCCAGAACTGCCACTGACATTTTGTACCATGCTTTTACTAGTATGAACTGCTGAGGAAAACTTGTCATTTCCCGAAAGTCAAGGAGCGTGGGGGGGAATTCCTATGCAGAAACCTAGGTATAGGAAATGGGAAGGGTGTACCAAACAGTACCTGCAGTCACAGAAAATTAATTGCTGTTTATCTACACCAGAAGTATCATCTTTTGCCATATTTCCAAGATACTGTGCCACAAGGAGAAATTCTTTGCCTTGTGGTCAACTCTCTGAACGTGACACCAATGTGTTGCTTATTCCCAACTTCTTCCAGATGTAGCGCTGGTACCTCATTAAGTCATCTTCCTTCCCAACCTATTCTGTCTCCTGTTTGGGTCACTCAAGAAACCCTGGCTGTCCAAGTAGCACCGTAGCTACTCACTACACCTGTGCTGCTGACTGGTGGTACAGAGATGCTCTGCTGGATGTAAAGAAGTCATCCTTTGGGTACAGCAAGCAGCCGAACAGCTCCACATAGACTCATCTAGCTTGCTTCTTGCCCACAGCTAGACTGCCTTGGTTAAAGCTAAAATGGTTCCTCGGTACGTACTCGGCAGTTTGTAAGGTAGATGTTTGCTATGAAGCAGACCAGGGGCTGTCCACATGTTACAGACAGCGAACGAAGAGCTAGGGAAGCTAAATGAGATGTCCCTTGTTCTGCTGCTAGCCAGGGGCGCCGTTATGAAAAGAACTGAGACACTGCTTCTGCTCGATGCTTACTTTTTCCTTTGCTAATGGAATGGGGAGAGAATTTGAATTCATTTGCATCCTTATTAAGTATGCCAGCATTGAGAGAAATAATGTAATTGGCTTCCAATTATAACAACAAACATAAGGGAGAACAAAAGGCATGACCACTGTTTACAGCACAGGGCACTTTGCTATAAGCTCATCTGCCCTAAGTGGACGTGTTCCTGCTGCTCTAGAATTTCACCAGCAACTTAAAAGCGGTTTCATGGAAATGGCTCTACTTGCTGATTTCTCTCTGCTGTCTCCTGCCATGCAGAACTTCCTGTATTCATGCTGTCTGCTATTAAACCAGGTGTTTTTTCCACCTCGTGGTCCCCTTTCCTCCCACTGGCTACCCAGGAGCAACCAGCTTGGGCGCTTTGCAATATCTCTCCTAGTCCCAGGCTGCTCTGCACCCACCCGCCACAAGAGCTCAGGAGCCAAGTGACAGAGGAACCAAGGAGACAGCAACCACCTTCCAGTAAACACCTCTGATTTTTAAGACTATGATCTTAATTCACAATTCTCAAGCACCTCCAGAAATCAGTTTTCCATTTTCTTGATGTACATTCAGAAACAAACGTCAAACCATTCCATTTTATGCTATTGATATCGAAATAATTTGAATATGGCTTTTCATCCAAACTGTACAAACCTGGAAGCTTCAAGAACAGATTCTCTGGAGAGAGCACCTCCTCCTTTCAGAGTGGCCATGAAACCACCTGTAAGGAAAGCTTTTTGGCTTTGATACCTCCAGTTTCTAAAGGCCCCGGGAAATAAGAGCTGCCTAACAGTGGAAAAATAGTAAGGAAAAGGCCATGGATTCTCAAGAGCTTTTGCAAAGGCTCTAGCCAATTTTACAGTGATGAACTGAAGTTTATTCTTAATTGTCTGTTCCAGGCAAAGCTCTTTCTTGTCAGGCACGGAGCGGGAGGCAGGCGTGCGTGACCCTCCAGTCTCCACTTCCACACTCGTGTAAGGGCTCAGAAGGGCACTCGGTGTTTTTCTGGGTGAAGCCAGATCAAATGCTCACGGGTTTTCCTGCCTTTGCCATCCCATGGGTTAATTAAGTGCCATTAACACTTGTCTCAGGGTGCTCTAATTGGGCAGAAGGAAAGCAGCAGGCTAAGGGCAGCGTAAGGGTCTCGCTCTACCTCCATTCAGCCAACAAGCTGCAGTTCAAGGTGAGGTCTGCGGCTTCGCTGCCCCCTCATCTGTCTTGCTGATCGCTGCCTTGCAACTAATTTAGCCCTTTGAAGCTACCTAACCGCATTTGCTCTGCTCGTGGAAGAATAGATTAACTACTTCTAACATTCACTGAGCGGTGAATCTGAGCTTGCTGCGATACCCTGGAGTCCTTAACTGTGAAGACAAATTATGTTAATTAAGGACTACCAAGACATAAGACAGAATTAGTCTTATTAGAAAGTTCGATGGGGATGCAGAGCAATTAGAGGTTTTGCTATAAAGACAGCTGAAACTGAAGTATAATAAAGTGCACCAGCCTTCAAAATGACCCCAAAGTACAAGCTATCTCTTAAGTAATACAGGAATGTAAAACAAAACTGTGACATTAATGTTCAGAGATCTGCAGTGATAAATGTGCAGGAGACTAACAAAAAGACCTTTTTTTTTTTAATCCATAAAACTCAGTGCATGCACTTTGAGCCAAAGCATCTCAAGCGGAGACTTAAAGGGGACGTGCAGAGTTGCACTCCATAGCCTGGAGGCACGGTGTTGCACCCAAGAGTCTGGAATATGATTTGAGAGAACAGAATTCTGGTTTTACTGCCACTTGCTAAATAACTCTGAACCTGTACCTTTATTCTTGTAGTGCTGGAGTAACATAATTAAGATGTTAACACCACTACTTTCAAGTGTCTTTTCTATTTGGATAGTCCTTGTTCCAGGAAATTTATCATCTCTAATGCACTTAACATGTGGGGCCGTACCACCGTTTCGTTCAGTGCTACCGTAAGTCAAATGGTGACCAGGTCTTGCTTTTATAGGGCAGTTTTTACAAAAGCACTCTTAAAGCACTTTTCCTATTAAAGCCACAGCAAAGTTGCTACCTTATGCATGTACATAACATCTGAAATATTTAGGAGATGGTGCTTTACACTCTAAGTTTGGCTTTGGTACCTTGAGGTGATTCAGACAGATGACAAACAAAAATCTCATTTCATGACAGTTTACCTAATGGAGAATATAAAGCTGCCTTATCCTATTCAAGAAAACCGTAGGGAACATTTTCTGCAGCTTAACTTGTATACATTTTAACTGAAATTTCCCACACTAACATCCCTCAATAGCAGATTCAAACACGCCCGATTCTGTAGAAGAGCAGTGTGGGATGAGGAGGACAAGGATCCACACAGAGCTGGGTTGCAACCAACCCACGCTCTCCTTGGCGAGGAGCGCAATTACAGCGGGTGCTGTAATTGTAGAGGTGAAGCACAGCCAGAGTGAGCTTCTACACATGACCTGCTGTCTACAGTTTTTCTCCTATGGGGAAGATGAGGAGAGCATCTGGAGCATTCCAGAGCCTTTTCAGCTCCCCATGGAAAGGCCCCAGGCAGACCAACAAAAGCAAGTCTTTGTTGGCAGTGGAGAAATGAGCTGTGGTACCTTATGCTTGACATCACCCCAGCGCAGGCTCCATAAATAGAGCAGACTGGAGTGACCCATGACTTTACAGATTCTGTGAATATGAGCACCAGCCAAGATAAATGATTCAGCCCAGCTAGCATAGTTTTCTAAAAGGAAGGTTTCTTATTAGGGTGGAGAAAATGTGGAGACTACTGCACTGTGTCTGCGTCAGCAAGTCTCCTGTGATATTGTGGACAAGGACCTGAGCACTACTCTAATTTAACCTACTTGGAGGAAGGACTAGATGACTCCTAGAAGTATCTTACAACCTCAGCCATTCTATAATATTTCTGTAACTTAACCTATTCTGTGCAAGGCTTAGCTGATCTATCTGTTTCTTTTCCCAGGTCCATGTCCTCTTGCCATTACACGATTAACAGCTGTTGAACACAGAGCACTTAATGACTTTTCAATTTATTTTTGAAGACCTGTTCTGGTTTTTAAACATCAGGTGTAATTACTCTCACAGCAATCAGTACACCCGAGCAGAAAGCATGCTTGTGATTTGCTGATCATGCCAAAACTGGTGAACTTCAAGTCAACAGATCCCCTCCACTTTGATGTTGACCCTTTGAGCACATCCATGCTCATATCAAACAGCTCAGCCAGCCTCGGAGGGGAGATGCCTTTGTACTAAGGGGAAATAGTCCTTTAATAGAAGTGTGGTCTTTCTTCAAAAGTAAAAGAAATATTTACTTGGATAAAATCATCATTTCTGCAGGGTCCAGTCCTCTTTTGTCTCAAAGCAAAGCTAAAGGAAACACCACAGCTTAGTTGAGCAGATCAGAAACACAGATGAATACTTACACGTCATCTTCAGGAGCTGGGTTACCCACAAACAGTTAATGCCTCTTGGCCAGCCAAGACGTGTCCAGCAAAGCCTGGGCCGCTGCACAGCCATGCAAGTGTGCTTGTGGGATTTCACAGGTGGTCTTTTCATCTGAATGCCCCATGCACACCACCAGCTCTAGGAGTTCTTGCATTCCCAACTTGCAGGAAATAGCATCCAATTTACACTTATTTCCTTTACAGGGCAGATTTTCCCTTTACCATTATCTGCCATCTAGCTACTGTTCACATTAGATAAAAATGCATATGCATTTGTTTGTAGATATCACAAAGAACGCAGTTCCGAACATCACAATACAGCATGTAATTATTCTGAGTGAAATATGAAAAGTAATATCTCTATTATACAATGATTCAAGGACACCATTCTTTAGAGGTTAGGGAAGATTTATATGGAGTCAGATGTACCACGGAAAGTGTTATACAAAGAGAAACTGGAAATTATCATAGTTTCATCCCGCCTGTCATTCTTTTTTATAATTCTCATGTTGAATAGATTACAATAAAGTTAGGGACAACAGTAGAATAGTTTAACTCTCCTATGCAAGACTGCTGGAAGCACTTATCTAAATGTTAAAGGGTGCAGCTGAGATGAGATTCAGACTTTTAAAAGCCCTTTCCTGCCTTACAGAGAAGCCATTAGACTGGGGGCAGGGGACCAACCCTGATGCCCTGCACTGACCTTGCAACACAAGACTTCACAACCTAAACAAATATGTTGTTTCTCTGCTTCTGTATGTCCTCCAGTTTGGCCAACTGGAATTCACTGTGGCCAGTTCTTACCCAGTTTTCCACGGTGTTTTCTAAACAGGGCTGTTTTTTGAGGGGTACCAGTTCTGCAGAGGAAAGGGAATTCGCATTTGCTATTTGAGAGCCAGCCAGGGCCACGACCTCCTTGTGGTAGGCAATGTATGAGCCCCAGAAGATTCTCCCAGTCCCAAAGAGCTCATACTGCAGTTCTTGAATATCCCCAAAGCTACTCCTGCTACATCTTCTCGGGAACTGGTTTTATGTATTGTCTCTCTCAAGATTCTGTGGAGCAGCTCAAAAAGCTCCGTAACATCCAACCCACCGAGGACTACCATTTGCACCTCACGTGGCTCCTCCAATTCAGGACTCTGGATCAAGCAGCAGGGAAGGCAGAGGAACGCATCGCATCTCCTTGGAAAGAAGGTGTGGGCGTAGAGTGAAAACACTTCTTGAAAGGGCAGGCTCAGCCGAGGGACCATCCATCTAGCCTTTATTCATTCCTGTGTCAGCGTTCTTTTCCTACTGCCAAAAAAATACATCTATATTGGGCCCAGATTAATCTCTGACATAAATCCATTGACTGCCACAGAGTTACACTGGGGATTAATTTGGCTCATCAGGTCTAACCTGATCTTGGCAGCAATTCAGAAGCGCAAACAGCAGAAAGACAGTTCTTTTAAACAATAGTATCAGGCCGTGGCAAACATTATATGCCTGCTGCTCTGTGTGTGAGGCTGATGAATCTAATTCAAACGTGAACCTGAACAGGGCTAATGTGAATTGCATGGATACATATTTAAGCAGAATTGATTGTAGAAAATTGATCCTATATGCATAAATGCACTTCATGAACTTTTTAGCAAGTCTGTTTTGCTATGGGAGGACCAGGCTCTGCTCCGTACAGCAGCCAGTGTTGCTCTCCTTGCTCCCTAGCTGAGCAGGACCATGATGTCCAGTGATCCTGGCAGGCTGTTCAGGCTCACCTTGTGCCCAGAAGCTGTACAGCTGGGAGACTAGTTATCCAGCTCCTGTAACTCTGCAGCTTCTCACAGCTGATTGTGGTTTAAGCTCATTTCTGGCCTGGTTTCACTGTATCAGCATTCACATTATGATGTGAGCTCAGTTTATGGGACTGCACAGCTGAAACTAAGGTGAGAACACACACCCTACTACAGAAAAAGGCCTCTTGTAAGTCTCCTACCTTGACAGAGTTGTCAGTCATGCAGCTCCACTTGTCCCTCCACCTACTCTAACCGGAGTCTTCCCTCTGCCCTGGAAATGTTGTGATGTCACCTCAATTTTCTCCTCTCTTACAAATGAGGCTTCTGTTCCCTCTGCTGAAACTGTTCTCACTAAGGTCTGCAAAGAGTCTGGGCGAGTGTCAGGACCTCTGCTCCATCTGCAGTATTTCTGGATCCTGGCTCTGGAGTACATTAGGGGGTCTCTGCTCTTTGACATCTTGCCATCTGCCTTTCTCCTATCACATCCTCAACATCTCTCACTCTGTTATCTTTCTCTTCCTATTTCACAGAGGCACAGACTGAACCTCTGCAATTCCCTTCCCCCTGTTTTCTGTTTGCTCCATACCATGCCTTCTTTAAACTTCATCCGCACGCGAGTCTGCATGTGCCATCTCCATCTCTGCGTCTGTGACTCAAACTCCTGCATCTCTTTAGGACGCTTCTCCCACATCCTGCCTAGTCTTTCTGGTATCTCTGCTTGAATGTCCTCTTGTCTTAACTCAACAATTGAAAAGTCAAACTACACTTCCCTGTGTGGTGAATGTTTCTCACTGATGACACCACCAACCACCTTCCCATCAATCAGGCTTGCAAGAGAACAGAAAAGGAGGAGAATTACATATTTAATTCCTCCCTCTCCTTTTCCCATGCATTCAGGTCGCCCCAAGTACTATTCCTTTTTCTCTCTCACACCAACAAGTTCAATGTTTTTCTTTCCTTACGCTCACTTCAATCGCTATAGGCTACTCTCCAGCCACAGTTCTCCTTCGCACACCATAAAAAATGCTTTCCACTCAAAGACTTAATTTTTGGAGCTGATGAACATCTATTGCTGTTATCATTTATATACCCTGCAACATAAAACCCCTACCCTTGAATAAAGGATCTGTTGTACTTTGTGTGACACAAGGTAACTTGTTGCAACAATTTATTTCTGTAATTAACAGATGTCCCCATCCATATTAGGATTTACAAAGGCCAAATCAGTTGAATCACTGTTGTGTGAATTTATTTATTTATTTGTTTTAATTCTTAAGACTAATGAATGGGTCAGATACTTTTCTTACACACGTAGATATCTGCAGTTCTAACCATCACAATGACAGAAGGCTATACTTTCTTCTACTCAAAGTCATTCAGTAGTGGCAGAGACACAGCTGTTCACTAACACAAACTGATGAGTTCATGCTTTCCCCTCCTTCCCCCCACTCCAAAAAAAAAGCTTGGGGTACTGTATGCTCTCTGAAAGAGTGGACTACTGATATACCACTATATACCATGATGTTCTCTTCCTACTTAGGAACTCCTTACTCTTCTGTGTTAATCCCTACAGGTGCCTGAAGTGTACTTCTGCAGTCATTATAGCTTCCTACACTTAAGCATTAAATAACCCCACATTTCTAGCTAAAATAATTCATTTTTCTTTCATTTAATGACAAAAACATAGCATTTTTTCTTCCCTCACATTTTACAAAATAAGATTTCTAGTACAGTATTGTACAAAGGCAACAATCTGACACATTAGAGCTATTCTGCCATCTTTTATTGTGCCTGCAATGAAAAAAAAAAAAAAAGCATGTATTTTTAGCTGACTGTGCTACACAGAACAATCTGATAGCAGAAGCCTGTTATTGTCATTCAAAGGAACATTTGTTTAACCAGATGCAGTCATGAAAAATTACCTTAAATTTTACAATTAGTATTTTCTAGAGGAAAAATGTCTGTTCCATCAAAATCCAAAGACGTCAACGCATTAGGACCACATAGCAAAGCAGCTGCATCTTACTAAGCTTTCCTTGGAGACAGATTGGAACAGGACCACCAATGCTCCAGGACCATCCACAGCAGACCATGTGTCTCTATCTCAGACACTAGGGTGATTAGGATAGTGCAATAATCTAAGCAGAAGGGCCTACTGTTGGATGTCAAGCCTGTAATGATTACGCTGTGCTTTACAAATTGGAACCACTATCCTATGGCAGCTCCCTGCAGAGAAAGGCAATAACAAGTTGGCACATAGGACAGCAGGGGAGAAGGGAAGTTCAGGTTCAAGATCCACAGATCAAACTCCTTAATGAGAAGTTCCTGAGGCTGTGCAGGCCACCTCAGTTCTCAGCCAGAAAGTACTCCTTATGTAGAAAAGGAATTTCTGCACACAGTAGAAGCATTGGGTGTTTGCGTATGGCCTGAGTAAAATCAGAATCATGGGTGGGCCTGGAGTGTAGGTGGAGCAAAGTAGCCCAAGTGCATGAATCGTGAAGGATCACTAAGCACAGAGGGAGCTCGAGGCTGCGGAGCTCCCCTGGCAGTTCCTGGCGTATTCCCCTGCAAGAGACAAGAGGCAGCCCAGGACTCTTAAGGAATCTTTGCATTTGCCTTTGCAACTTGCTCTGTACTCTTCTCAGCTGTTGCAGAAGGCCGAAGTGTTTTGGGCCCAACGCTCGGATCACCCTGCCGTTTCCAGAAAGAGCCTCAAAACCAACCCATTCCTGCAGAGGTAGAACAAATACCCCCGCTTAAGCTCCCCAGTAATGCCTCTGCTCTTGGGGGGACGAGGCAAACATGAGCTGCCATCAGGATTGCGTTTGGTCTTTTGGCTGAACGTTTGGAAACGGGAATGGTGCTTTGCACAAGGCCCACCGTGCCTGACCTGAGAGACAGCATGGCTGGCAGCAGCACTTTTCAAGCTGATGTATGTGCTAGTAGCGAAGGGTCACGTGGAACCAGCGCTTCTTTTTGACCATGTGACAGAAAGCCAGACCAGATTTGGGGTGGGATGAGAGTGGGAAGAAGATCGGACAGAGTAAGACAGTGTGATCAACTCCCCTCACTACTAATTGAACTAATACTGATCAAAATACGCATAGAAGAAAGGTCAGTCAAAGGCTACTACAATACAGGGATGCAATAACAACTTGTGGGTTAGGAAGTCCCTAAATCACAGAATACCTTAAGGAAGAAAGGAGTATCAGGAGAAGGTGCTGGCATATTTGCTGACACGTTGGCAGCAAATTCTGTACAAAGCAGTACCTGCGGCACTGTGGGAAAGTGAGTGGAAATCATACAAGACAGGCATAGTCTGCACCATGCACGGGATCCATGTGAAACGTCGCATTTCTAAATCTGGGATTAAGGCAATAAAAGTCTATTGGAAAAGTGCTTTTTATTTTCCAGTTAGTGAAGATCAACAGTGGAGCCAAACTGCTCAGCAGGGAGAAAACACAAACATAGTTCTTATCCTTCTCAAGTGTCTGGCCCTAAACTATTTATAATCCTTCAGTATTTTTTTACATATGCAAATAACTCTGCATATATGTTTCTACTTATTCTGCTTTGAACATACTGTCATTTCTCTCCAAATGTCCATACTGACCAACAGGAGCACTTAATCTAGTTCTCTTTATCTTAGCATTTCATAAGTACTAATGACACCCCAGTGCATATCTGTGTAATTATGTATGCTAGCGTTCTCTTCCTTCTGTTGAAGAACAAAAGGAAGGCAGAGAGGCTAAAGCACAGACTTTTGACAACACTTAGGCACCGAATTTCCACTGAAATCAAGGAATTCCAGGCTAAATCATGCCTGAGGCCATAGTGAAAGAGCTGTCAGGTTACTCGATCAAATTCTGGCTTTCCTAGTTTAGCTTCACTGCTCTCCAAGGCTTTTGGCTATAATGAAAATGAAACATACAGATTAGGATTACGAGTATGTACCAGAAAATGAGATACTACAGGATACTAATTAATGTTTGTCTGAAAAGTCTCTTTCCTGTGCTGTCATAGTTTGTATCTCTTCCTGTTTAAGCAGCGTTGATAATGTGCTGGGTTTTTTATGAGTTGAGGAGAGCAGAACTGGTCCAACAGCATACTACCAAGTGCTTATGCTGTGCAACTATATGAGGATTTACAGACTGAAGACCAGCTGCCAGGCAATTAATCTCTTTTTAGTACAGATTATAAGACCATATCAGAGTCAACAGAAGAGAACATCTATATGTCCCACAGCAGATTCAGTGCAAAGTCTTACCAAAACTTTCCGAAGATTAAGTTTAGCTTTCTTTAACCGTGGCTTTTAGGTACTAATAGATGCTTTTATCTGCCATCTGTGAGGTGGCGTATCTCCTGCTAGGGCATGGAACAGACACTCTTACTTCCGCCATTACTGCTTGAGCTGCCACAATCAAGTTTGTGATGGAGTTGTCAATCCTCAGAAGTCAGAAGAGTGAGAAGGGAAACCTTTCTATGTTAATCATCGTAACAGGAGATTGCTGCCAGGCGTCATCCTGGTTTGCTGGGGTCAAGCAAGGAGAGGCAGCAGCCAGTTCCCAAGTTTCATCTGAGCTGTCAAACCCATTAATAAATATAGCAGCTCTCAATGCTACTGAAGTGGAGCATGCAAGGACCTCTCTCGTACTTTCTATACCATAGATAATGCATAAAGGAAAGAACATTGTGAACATCCATCACATCCTTCAAGGAAGGGATCTAAGTATCACCATGAGCAGTGTAGTGACAGTGCTCCAGGTGTTCCACAGTCAGCAAAGCTAACAAGATTTTAGACTGTACTAGAGGAAGGATGCTATGGAAGAGGTTATAATGGCATTACAGAAATCAGTAATGTGCTGCAGTGGGTTGACCTTGACTGTCTGTCAGACGCCCGCCCAGTCACTCTTTCACTCCCCTCCACAGAACAGAAGGAGAAAAGAAGATGAATAAGTTTGTAGGTCAAGATGAAGACAGTTAGAGTCAAAGGCAAAACAGGTTAGACTTGGGGAAAATATTTATTGCCAATAAAAAAAGGTTTTGGATAGTGAGAAACAGACAAATTAAAACACCATCTCCTCCCCTTATTTTCCCCTTGCCCACAGGTTCAACTTTACTTTTTCATTCCTGATTCCTCTGCCTCTGCCCCACTCTGAGCAGCGCAGAATGGATGGGGAAGGGTGTGGGGGTGTGGTGTCAGTTCACAATAGTTCTTTGCCACTCCTTGCTCCTGATGCTTTTCCCCTGGTCTGGTGTTGATTGTTCCATGGACTGCAGTCCTTTGGGACAAATCTGCTCTAGCATGGGGTCTCCACAAGTTGCAGCTCTTGTCAGAAGTACCTGTTCCAGCATGGGCTCTCCTTGCACATCTCTTGCAGCTGTTTTCACAGAGGCGTCCCCCCTCTCCTACAGCCCTCTGCTGCCAAAACCTTGCCACCAACACCCAATACACAAAATAGGTTGGAAAAGAGCTGGCAAAGAATTATGGGAAAGGGCAATGATAGTAATTACAGAAGTTAAAGGTTTTTATGCGAGGACTCATGAGAAAGATCAGGAGGTCTAAGCTTCAAAAATATACAAATTACATGAGACATGGTAGATGTATATGCATTAGGAAACAGCATGGAGGTCAGACCTACTTATGAGTTCTTGTAAGGACAAGACGAGATCCAGGATGATGTGTGGGCAATGCATGATGTATTTTGAAACTATTAAAGCAAATGCCTTATTTTGCAAACCAGTTAATGAGTAGCTTTCATCCGACCTAACTTCAGGTATCTGAAAGGGAGGTGTCTCCTTAATCTGAGACAGTTACCCTTTGCAGTCAAAAAAAAAAAAAAGACAGAGGCCCCCAGAGGGTGTGATTCACATAACCTATTTTAGAGAAGAGATGAATCACACGCTGGTAGTGCCTAATTCCTTCCCACAGATGATAATGGCAACCAACTCAGATGCACAGGTAGACGTCCAATAAAAAGAACACTTTCCACTAAACTATTTTGACTAAATAATATTACTAAAAATTATCTTCTGCTTTGGTGTATCAGCTAGCTAATCAACTCCTTTAGGAGGAGCTTTTGCTATAGGCAAGTTATTGCATTACAGATTGTCCTCTGAAACATCTAGTATACATCAACATACAGTATGAGGTACAACAGAGCAAGGACTTCGTTCTGCAGGACTCCTATGTCCTCATTGGAGTATACAGCCATGTTATCATGGATGCAGAGGAAGACAGGACCTAAACTATGGTTTATGGTATCCCTGTAATATCAATGCGCATATTTTTAAATGTTATTTTTGCCATTCTTCCCTTTTGAGAAAGACAAGTAAAGACAAGTTCTTTGTTCCGATCGTTACAGTTTATCAAAATGACTTTGGTCATTGCCTGAAGGCTATGCAATGCTGATAAAATGCTCCTGCAACAGCAGGAAGACATCTAAATTTGATGTCTCTAGCTCCTTTCATATTGCCTTTCTTCTTGAGGGTATCTTTTTCCAACACGACAGTGTTTGCATGGCTCAGATGAGCCCTGTTGCTAAGAAACAAGTCCCAACTGTGCCTTTAAAACTCGTCCTTTAAACATACAACTCAAGGAAATATTTTTCTTTTCATTAGGCTGTATTGTGTGTTTTTATTAAGATTTCTTTTAACTCTGATCTGACTCTTGGTGTTACATTTCTATCACAAGCTTCTGGGATAGGACCATTCTTTTTCTATTCTCTGTACAGTGCCATGGTAACCCACACAGTACATTTTAAGGTCACAGTGAGACCCCATGTTGCACACAAATGTGGTGTAAAGAAGGAGGAGCACAGGGGAGCCTACTTACTGCAAATATCTGTTAATACTAAACTACAAGACACGGTACAAATCAGTGTTCTTTCAAATGGCAACTCCAGGGTGCATCTGTGCTACAAAAAAAATGGCTTTCTTGCCTTTGGGTTTTTGGTTTTTTGCCATGTACTAACTAAAACATGCTGAAGTCTCCCTTGAGTGTACAAAATAGTGTGTAGCTTTCACAGACATAGGATCATGTGAGGGAGTAACTAGCACATTCAAACTACAAACTGTCTTGTCCATCCTACCTATTTATTGCATTTTCTAATGCACTAATGCATGGCACAGACAACACCTTGCTTCCTGACGAACACGAAGTCCAAGAGTGATGGAGGTAGTTCATTAAAAACAGTTTCCCTGGAAGAGATTAATGGAAACAAAAGCATGGCTGCGTGATTTGAGGCACAGAATTGCAAGAAGTCCATGTAGATTCTCTTGCCAGTTCTGCCACCAACTTCCCAGATACTCCTCTGACTTTTCCATTCATACTGCAAACAGCCTAAGTGTGTGACATAACTCTTTCTTCATATCTCTGTATCATAACAGGACCTGAGTGTAGTCTGCACTTCACAGTGCTACTGAAATAATAATGCAGTAACACCCTGCTCAACCTACTCGGCACTTCTCATACCAGTAAATAGTGGACTTCTCAGGAAAGACTTAAATCACAGTCACTAGAGTAAGGTCTTGTGTCATTTAGCTATGATTCCATTTACAAAATATACTAAAGAACATTTGCTAGAATATGATGAAATATCATAAATACTTAAAACAAAACCATGTTTGTAAGAGAGAAAGCAGAGTAAGTCTTGTGATGCAACAGCCTCAGATTTTTAGCTTTGATTACTGTCTAATTTGGGAAATACAGTTCTCAATGGGTGTCCTACTTAGGACTACAACTTAGGAAGCATCTTCTCTGGTTTTAAGTGCAATGTAAGAGCCCAGTTACACAACTCTTCTTCACAGTGAGTAATACTTACTCACAGGAGCAACCTCAAGGGGCCAGATCATGTTAGTCCTTATGTTTGAGCCCAATTCTCTTTGCACTGTTAAAATACTATGAGACCGTGAACTCTTCCCATAAACGTTACAATAAGAAGCAAAAATGGTGAGCAGAGGTGAGGCAAACTGGTTCTAGAGGCTCAACACCATATTGCTCTGCATGGTGAGGATTCCCAGTTCTGACAAGCGGGTTGAGCTTGCAACGGCAACATTTTGTACCTGTTTTACAGTGGTTCAAATGACCGCTTGTTGCTCCAAGCAATGTGACCTGGAGTCCTCAAAGCAACTAGAAAGGGGACATCCTCTCTGACCAGTTCTGCCTTGGCACACAGAGAGTAAATGAGCACTGAAAGAACACCTAGTGGATTGGAAAGCACTGATACGAGAGCAGAACATATACGCACGTGGGCCAGATTTGCAATTGCACCACATACATACCACATTTTAGCTAATACACAGCAGAAAAATCTTTTTTTCCTTGTGTCGATAATACTAAGGGTGGGTTGGTACTATTTATTCACCACAGCTTCACCAAAAGGAGGATTCATTGCATAATTGCTGATCAAGAGTGGTTCCTGGGAACTAATGCTTGGTCTGAACTCCATTCCTGGCACCACCACAGGTTTCTTATAGGTATCTATCTGCTGCACGCAGCGCAAGGGGTCACATCCTATTTTTAACTATGTTGCCTTGAATCTAATATCCAAAATGGGAATACTGAGGC
Organism: Dromas ardeola; assembly: GCA_013398915.1. Lineage (NCBI taxonomy): Eukaryota > Metazoa > Chordata > Aves > Charadriiformes > Dromadidae > Dromas > Dromas ardeola. The sequence goes on from VYZM01001720.1 coordinate 254,660, forward strand.
TTAACTCCGATGGAAATGAGAATTTGTATGTTGGCACCCTTGTGCGTAAGGAGTTATTTGGATCAAGACGGGTTGGTGACCCAGAATGGCTGATGGCTGGACCCAGAGCCCTCCCCATTCTTCTGTCCACATTCATGGCTTGGTTCAAGCTCTGCCTTGCACTTGTGCAGCTACCTACACCTCTGTGGCGTGGGTATAAAAGAACACTAGCCTTCTGTGGCCATATGTGATGTAAGGGGCTACCTCAGGGCACAAAAATCAGGTCACCATGTACAGCTGACCAATGTAACCAAGATGAAAGTTAGATTACCGCAGGGAGTCAGCTTCAAAGGAGTGCCAGGAGAATCCATTTCAATGTTGGTTTCGTGGGATGTGTGAGAGGGGCAGAGGACTGAGTGAAATACGCACTCAGGTGCAAGTCAATGTATAAAATGACCTTCTGGTTTTTAAAAGAGAAAACAAGAGAACATTTTTGTACTCAGAATTGCCAATGATTGTAGTTCCTGTGCTCTGTTCTCTCTTTTACATGAGAAAAGGAACCATCCCACCAGCTCTCTGTAGCCACAATGAAATTTCAGTAGGAGGAAAAAAATCTTGTGATGCTGAGTCCAAAAGACTGTTTTAAAAAAAATTAGTATTTGTTTTCTAAAACCCCTGCGAAGCTGTCTCTGGTATTAATCAGTTTGTTGGGTGCAGAGCTAAAGAACAGAGACCATTATCATCCTTGCAATATGGACAGGAAGATTTGGCAATGCTTTCACAATTAAATAGATCAAGAGAGATAATTTAATAGTGAAGAATCTGCAGCATTAGAATCCATAGACTCTGCACTAACTAAATTGTCTAACTACATCAAAACCAATGTACTCACTCTTCCAACAGATTACTTGATGACCAGTCTGGAGCAAATGAGTTCAGAAACAGGTCTGATTTGTTGCAGTTATTTCACAAAGAGAGAAGGAAGGTATGGGGAACCATGCCGATCCCACAATAGAAAGGGATTTTCTTGGGGCTATACCTCACAAATGTCTCAATTTGTGACCAGTTCCTTCTCACAGTCCTAAATCCTTTGTGAACCCCTCCCACTAGGACGGAAACTCCAGAGAGGGTTTCAGGGCAGCAAGAGTTGTATGTCCTTGCAGTTGCTTTGTCTGTGTAGACCCAAGGAGATCCAGCTGTACTTTTAGCTAGAATTTAGTCTTCAGGTTCTTGGAACCAATTTTCAGTAGAAAGGAAACTTAGAGCTTCCTGATTCCACAACAGTGTTTGTGAGAAGATATGAAAAAAAAAACCTTTTCATTTACAGGGAGTATAAATACATAAACCTTGATCCAAGAGCTTATTTTATCTTGCTATAAAGAACCTAGTCCTGACCACTGTCAGTGAAAGAGGTCTGACTATATGGGCCCCTCCACATAGTGATTTCTATGGTGTCAAGTTGCCATCTCCTTTCCCCAACACAGCATAGCAAATATAACGATGGATATTCACACACAAAAAAATCATGTTTATGGAAATCAAATTGTCATGGCAACAGAAGAGGTCTTGCAAGTATTTTAAAAATAGCAAATTAACGAAAGCCATTTATGAAATCTAAAATCCATTCTTTTATGTATGCGCTTAAAAACCAGATACAACAAACGGTTTTCTACCTACATAAGGAAGAAATCACTTAAACTCAAGATCTCATGTCACCATATGGGCATATGTAATAGATATATGCTTATAAATAAATATGTATTTTAAACTTAAAACAGCAAAACTCTTTCAACTGGACAGTGTTATACTAATGTGATCATTGGATTTCCTTTATTTCAGATAAATATTTTCATATAAATATTATGATTCATACTTTGTAAAATGACTCAACTTTTTAACATAGTAAACTTGTAACAATGGCTCATTATAATCTAATTTATTAATCTTCATTAAAATTTCAGTTCTTCAACGGCTCTTAACACCTAAAAATGCACAAACAGTTTTTTAAAACAACATTCTTATTTGGTTCAATTGAAATTTTTCCCAACACAATTTCAAGATTAATTTGACCATTTAGGCTTTGCATTCTTTACAAACTTGATTGTGTCATAACTGAAACAAAATGATTATCCACAAATGCGTTTGTAAGTTTTGTGTGGATATTCATCAATGCTTGTGGCAAATTGAGAGCTCAGCCTAGATAAACGACAAGCTGGTGAGATGATGAATAATTATCTGTGGTATGTTCAAATTCATACTCCCAAAGATGGCAGCCTTCATCCCCTGCACAGTTGTATAAGTATAAGCATTATTACTGAAATTAGAAATGCGGTACAGGTTGAACCCCTGCAGTGAACAGGATTATGTTTCCAACAGTTCCTCTATCGATTGTATTCACTCTTTCCTCTAACAAGATTTGACCATGATTCACTCTGGGCATGTTCTTTGGGTATGCTTATACTGGAGCTTTTAATTTAAGTTAGTGTATTTCCAATCAGCTTTCATCAACCATCTCATTTGTATTTACTAGTCTGGATATTTCATAATCATATGCTCAAAGACATGAGTGTCCATGGTTTTGTCTAGTCTGGCAGAGTTGTAAATTAGTTAGCAATTTATCTACTTTTTAAATTTAAAAACTTAGTATAACATTGATATCGTCCAGTGCTAAAAAATCATCCATTGGGTTCTCCAAAACTGAGATTTTTTTAAAAAAATGCAATTCATTCTTTCTCCCCTCCATCCCCCACCCATTTTCGTTTTTTTTTTGAGACAGGATCATATCTTCAAATCCTGCTCCAAAGCCATGAGAGTTACATTTTTTTCTTTTCTTGAAAGCAGAGATTCTCATCTAATCAAGAGCCTTAAGGGACAGGGTTCTAAGGAAATACCAAATATTGTGAGAGTCAGGATTGCATTACTAGGCTTTTTGAGGGGCTGTCAAGTAGTTAACGAGAAGTTGGTTGGCCCCTAACTCCCTCGTAATGGAAAAACTGAGCTTTGAACTGCCTTTATAATAAGGCAGTTGCTGGAGGAAGGAGGTTGAGAGCAGCTTCCAAGTGGTAAGATGGACAAAAAACAATCTGTGGAAATTAGTACTTTTAAATCAAATATTCAAGTTCCATCTATTTACTTTTTTCTTGACTCTACACACAATGAAACCTACTAAGTTTATAACGTCAGAAATCAACAAGCAAAATATCACTAGGTAGAATGGCATGTGGTTTTTCTCAAGCTCTTAAAATATTTTCATTTTGAGGCTCCTAGTTAACATAAACACTCACAAACCCTGGGAAGAGTGGGAAGGAGGCTGAGGGGCAACCTCATCACTCTCTACAGCTTCCTGAGGAGGGGCAGTGGAGAGGGATGGGGTGATCTCTTCTCCCTAGTATCCAATGATAGGACACGTGGGAATGGATCAAAGCTGTGTCAGGGGAGGTTTAGACTGGACATTAGGAAGCATTTCTTTACTGAGAGGGTGATCAAACTCTAGAGCAGGCTTCCTACAGAGGTGGTTGATGCCCCAAGCCTGTCAGCGTTTAAGAGACATTTGCATCAACGCCCTTAACAACATGCTTTACCTTTTGGTCAGCCCTGAAGTGGTCAGGCAGTTGGACCAGATGATTGCTGTAGGTCCCTTCCAACTGAAATAGTCTAGTCTGTTCTGTTCTATCTTTATTGACCAGTATCTTTGCACAGTGCTACAACCAAATTCACGTACGTCTACTGTACTGCTGCAACTGTCTAACTTTAAAGTTGTAAAGCTCTAAAATGAAGACAAGTCCAAAGACAGAATGTTATGCGTCAGATTGACTTTGTATCTCATAGAAAATAAGAAAAGAAAGCTCTTTTCCTTTTCTCCTTTCCAGGTTACCTCTGAATGAAAGTTTTCATAAATCCATTGCAAAGTCCAGTCCCTTTTACAAACATAGGAAGTATTTTAGAACCCCTTTACCATCCTATCACTTGTTTCTCCACAAAATTCCAAATTGTATACAGATTCTAAAATTCACCTTTTTGCTTTATGCCAGCTGCTGCCACCTATGGATGTGTTTGTGTTCAGGGTGCTGCATGCGATTTGATGGGTAAGAAAGAGCCTGAGACATCTGGTTGCTGCTTCCTGCTCCTCCCTTGACTATCCTAAACAGCTCCACAAATTCTCAATGCTCTTTTCATGGTGGAACAGAGACAAAATGGCAAGGAACTGCTGCAGGCAATGATGCTTTCTCAAGAGTTTGTAAATTTCTGCAACACCCACTGATCAGAGCAGAACAATTCACCTCCATCCTGCAATCCAGACTAGTCAAAATTCACTCGTCAAAAGCACTGTCCTCACCCAAGTTACTTCTGTCTTCAAATCCTTTCACTCCTTGCCTCTTGCTGCAAGAAGTTCCAGTTCTTTGGCCTTCTCACCAAATCTCTGCGAATGTACTTTTCTCCTCCTGCGCTTGATTCTCCATTTTTCTCCACGTCACACCCTTTGTCTGGAACAGCTTTCCAAACTCCTTAAAATTCAGTTGGTTTGCTTGGCCATTTAACAGCTCTTCTCTGACGTCTGCTCCCACCTTCACTCTTAATCTTCAAGTACATCTGTCCAAATTGCATTAAATGACAAATGAGTCTGCAAAATGCTGAGCAAACCCTGTCTCCTTACGTGTTCATTAAGTAATGAATACCTCCACAGAACTGCTTCAACGACAGCAGTGAACAAAACTGTCACTGGCCATTTCTTTTGTTTTCTATTTTGATGGAAACAGAAGGCATGAGGGAGGGGAGAGAAACTTGTTTGCATTTAAGTTTGTCTGGCACTGACAGCAATTCAAAAGCAGCAGCACAGCTTGACAGTGAAATGAACGAAAAAGTTGTTATAAATGCAAGTGGAGCTCAAAAGCTGACTTTTACGAATTACAACTAAGGAAGAGCAAAAACTAACCAAAGGACATAAACAGTACTAAATACTTGGACTGTGACAGAGACTGTAGTCAAGAACACGGCATTGTTGTGCTTTTATAACTGTGTTTGTAAAGCAAGAGCCATGGGAGGATGATGAGTAAAGACAGCACATGCATATGTGACCATCGTGGCTACGTGGATAAAATCAAGGAAGGGATCCAATGTAAAACACAGGAAAGGGAGAAAGAAAAAGAATAATATATTAAGTATTCAGGCAAGTATGGGCTAATAAAATACAGCCGGAAAGCAGAAAGCAGCTTTCTTCCTAAAATACAGCAGGGCATGCCACTGGACACTGGATTAAAACTGAGGGGCCACACCAGATAGAGATAAAACCCTATCATGAACCCTATTTTTGCTTATCAGATACACAGTTGGGAGTTTTCTCAACCGAGAAGCTACAAATTTGAAATAATTTGGCATTTATTTTGAGCACAAAATATCCGCGAAGCAGTTTTGAGTTTTCCAAGCTTGTTTGTCATTCTAGATGGTCCAGACGCTTCATGGCACAAAAATACTTCAGACTACCCTGTGCTGGCAAGATTGCCGAGTGACTGTTCAATATGATCAGCCAAGTTACTTATATAAGACACTTCTATTTCTCACTTAAATCTCT
>VYZM01001722.1:2351-27987 GCA_013398915.1 Dromas ardeola
CTTCCAACCTGGTATTCTATGATTCTATGATCCTTGAATATGTAGTGCTCCCATCTCCTGATCTTCAAAAAAGAGGGATTAAATGCAATCCATAGTGCTCAGCATGGATAATTTTGCAGGAATATATCCTGTAGTATAGTAGATTTTGCTAGAATAAATTGGGAGATACAAATTGCCATCAGACTTTAACTAATTTTTAGAAACAGAACTTTACTAATGTGTCTTGTGTGATGAAGTGCCTGATGAGTCTGCTCTGCATTATTATGGGCAGCCTCAGCTTATTATGTTTTCACTGTTGTGAATGCTGGTATTTTATAGAAACTGAGCCTATTTTCAGTTGTTTAGGAGAGAAGCTGGCACAAGTATGTCTGGGAAAAAATCCTTTGTAAAAATATCTGCACTGGTGCCTGCCTTTCTCTCACAGACAAGTAGACAGGAAAGTGGACAGATACCACAAAGGTTAGAAGTTAACACCTTTCAAGCCTATATGCGTTTTTTATGTCTGTTGGAAATAATTTTTTAAAAGCATTATTTATGCAATCCATGAGCTTACTGAGGTTTTAGTTAGTACAAAACCAAAAAAAGGCAGTCAGGAAGGAGGCAGGGTAGTACTGAGATGGTGCTGGTAGTGCTAAGGTTTAATAAGTAGTACTAGGAAGGTAACAACAGTGCTTGTATGTAGTAAAATAATGAAACCTTTCTTCAACATATTCTGAGAGTATAATATCATCAGACAGGCTGCTGCTGCTCCTAGTATACAGTGTCCACCAGACACAGTGATCTAAAAATGGCCATGACGGCAAACAGCATGAACTTAATCCACTGCAACTGCTGAAAGAGTCCACGGCAGCCCAGCCATGTACTTGATAATCATATTGGTTATAACAACTGTCTGTAGCTGTGAAGAAGTGAGAATTGCTGCTGTATGGCAAAGAAATGTATTGTGGCTGGTCCCTCGGCCCAGAGGGCAGGGTGTGGAACTGTATGTCCAGAGCTCCTCTCCTCTTCACACTGTACGCTGCTGCTTGCTGGAAAGAGAAAATCGCAATACAGTTTGAATTTCTATAGTATTCAGCCACACAGAATGGATTTCCATTGATGGGGTGAATGAATAACATAGTGGATTTAACTGACGGTTACCATGATGTACTCAGGCCTCTGTGAGGCACTTGACTGAGTTCCACATGGCATTCTGATTTAAAAAAGATTAGCACCATGCAAAATCAGTGTAGTCCATATTGTATGAATTAAGAACTGTTTAGCTGGTAGGTCATAAAAAAGAATTATGGAATTCTTCTCTGAGGAGAGCGTTTATAGTGCAGCCTGGCTTTCAATTTCTTTATCAAGGTTTTGGAATAAAATATGTTACAGCTCGTAGATTTTGAAGATGGAATAAAAAAGGACAGAGAAGGAAATATGATTTATAATTGCAGTTGTGTTAGATTTTCCTCCAGATTCTGTCTTTAAAATGCTAGCCGAGCCATTGTGCAGGTCTGTGGAGCGTGGATCTCGTCACATTGTGCTGCCGTTAATATGAGGAACTGTGGTGATAATGGAGATAGTTTACATATATGCACAACCGCAAGGCTTGGTAAATGCACGCCTCTGAACATTACAGATCAATATAGGTAAACTAAAGGTCATATATCTAAATACAGCAAATGTTGCTATGCTTAGAAGGTAGAACTCTCTATTAAATATTCTTGAATAATATTCAGAATAAAAAGTATATAACTAATTCAACATGAGCATTCCCTGTGGCGGTGTTACTGGAAGGGCTAAAATTGATGCTCGGATAAATGTAAAGGGATTTATCGAATAAGATGATTATAGTGCCTTTGGATGTGGCATCAGGGTGACCACTAATGAAACACTGTGTCCAATCCTATAATCATTATTTTCACAGTGAAGTTGGAAGGGTTGAACTAACATAGAATCATAGAATCATGGAATGCGTTGGGTTGGAAGGGACCTTTAAAGGTCATCTAGTCCAACCCCCCTGCAGTAAGCAGGGACATCTTTAACTAGATCAGGTTGCCCAGAGCCTCATCAAGCCTGGCCTTGAATGTCTCCAGGGATGGGGCCTCCACCACCTCTCTGGGCAGCCTGCTCCAGTGCCTCACCACCCTCATTGTAAAGAACTTCACCCTAACAAAGTGATAGACAAAGTGATCTTAGAATTTCTAAAACGTAAGTCTCTGACAAATGAGCTTTGCGAATTTAGCTGTGTTAAAGGTGTTATTTCCTCTGTCCACTAGACAAACATCCTAGAGTGCTAATGTCAATGGTAATTAAAAATGAAGGAGCAATTTACCTAGATTTGTGGTGCATTTTCCACCGTTAAATCAAGAGTTGGTTGCTTTCTGAAAGAGATCTACAGCACAGATGAAAGCAGTGTGCAGGTATGGCAATAACACAGGTATTATGAAATGAACTGCTGTAGCTATGAAGTGTAGAAGATCTGATAAAACTATCTGATTATAATTCTGCTCTTACAGACCTGTGATGCTAGATAATGTGTAGTCCACAGAGGACAAGAATTTGGTACTGGTACAACTGAATACAGTTACTGCCTTATTTCAAATTGTGGAGGCTTGTGCTTTTGTTTTTGCAAGCTCTATTTCAGCCTTAATGAAAAAAAAAAGGAATAGAGGGAGAATTTTGAGGGAAGAAAACAGTGAGTTCTTAATGTTTTTACCTTCCCATTGGCAAGACTCAGTTCATGATGTATTCACTAATCAGGTTACTTAGGATATCCAGAGAAGTACTGTTGTCATGCATTATCAGTGGAAAGAGGCTTAAAATGGTGCATGGAACTAGGAAACAATAGCAAAAGTGTTTCAAAAACTGAGATTCAAGTTTTGTCTTTGAATTCTGAATGCTGTTATTTTAAATTTTACCTGTCCACTTGGGGAACAAAAGTGTCTTGGCAAGGCTCCATTCGTACATACGGTTTTATTCTACCCTGTAATAGTTTCCACAAAATTCTAAGTGTTATGGAAAATTTATGTTCACATCCTTAGTTCCCCAGACAAGGAACTACATATTTTTGTTTATTGCACCTGGATTTGTAGTAAAAAAAATTGAAATTAATCTATGTGGTGGCCAGTAGCAAAAATGTAATGAGAAAATTTGGTGACAAATCCATTGTTCTTTAGGTGGTGAGCTATTTCATTCTTCTGCTATAAAGTGGATGAATTTGGAGCACACCTGAACAAGCTGAAAAATCCTGCAAGATTTCTGAGTGGAAATGGGCATAATATTAATTGAAGGCTGATTAACTTCAAATAATTTTTTGACACCCAGATGATGTACATTTAACTGTCTATCGGATGTTGCTTTCAGTACGTGACATAATACAAGTGGCTTATTGCCTTCTCTGCACAGCTTTACACATTTCGAAGGAGCAAGGGATTGTATTTTCCTCACCCAAATGTCTGAAGACCAGATTAAATCTTCTGTTTCTTCCAGAGAGGCCAAGATTTTCCAGGGTTTTCACTGCTTGCACTGATTTATAGCATGGGCCAAAGTCCGTTTGCTGGACAGGAGCAATCCCTGCTCAGTATGTTAGATATTATGCAATTTCTCTCACTGATGTGTTGATTGCATCTTGTTGACATGTGAGAAAGTAGTTAATGCTTTCACTTGAGTGTCTTCTAGGAATCACGTTAACACACGTGCGTGAGGTTCAGCTATGAACTGCAAAGACAACACTGCTGGATGAAAATGTTAGTGTGACCCTCTGCTCAGGGTAGCCTCCATCACACTTTTGTTCCTTCACTAGTAGACCTTGGGGAGAAGAGCCTAGTGGAAACCGAGCAACTGATGTAGGTGACAGCCTACATCAGGTATAGAAGAGGACTTCAGTGTACAGTCTAACAGCATTTGAACAGTCAGTCCCAGGGATTTCCTCATAGGAAATTATTCCAGAGTGGCTCCTCCTGATAGATTGTCCCGGATTAATTTCCTGCACAGATTCTCAGGTAAGACTGCCAGACAAATGATACCAGAAGTTGCTATCTCATCAGGGGTTAATCAGGAAGATTTACGTTTAAATTTATACTCTACCTTAATCCAAATTAGCTTCTATGTATAGGTGAGCCTTCATATCTTGTAAGACCCTTGAATTTCCTTTACTAGTTTCTTCCCTATAAAAAAAAATAAAAATTAAAGGCATTAGTAAGCATAGTTATTTCCTCACCCCCATCCAAAGGAACTGGTAATAGTCACTAGAGAGGGCAATTTCTGTTTTTAATTCAGATTACATAGTACCCAAGGTTTTGATTGAATTACACTGAGTGTTAAATTAACTGGCACTAGAAGTTAGTGGCAGCATTGTAATGAACTATTACTAGATCATTTACAGTCAGGCAGCAACCATATGGCATTTCCATGTGTATGCGGGTCCTGCACTGACATGGAAATTGGTCTGACCCATATGACCTATGTTAGCTGGGGAAATTCTATACTGAAGCCAATTGCCACACTTTCCAGATGCCAAAGGCAAACCTGCTCTAATCCTATAATCCCATTTCATAATATAGACTTCCATGTAGTTTGGAGCACAAAACCAGAATGTATCTTGCTCAGTTAAAATATTTAGCTTGGTCTTCATTCTGGTGGCTTCACTGCATTCCAGCTGCAGGAGACAGGAATTTGAAGATGGTTTATTTGAGCCAAATTTTGCAGTCTTTAATTGAGCAAAATATTCAGAGCGCAATATAGTTCAATGTCTTCTGTCCTTGCCAGTGAATTTGAAGTGCAGTGATAGGCAGAGCAATTCCCCTGTGTCATTTTAACCTGGGGAATATAACAAAGCTCTTGCTGTGTAGCTGTATTTTCATAAATTCCTGTCCCAGATCTCCAAAACATGTATTCTTCCATGGGAATTAGATGAGAGATCCTCTGTATGCAAGTGAAGGTTTAAGGTTTGGCTCACTGATCTTGTTTTGAAACGCTACTGGGAGTCTGTGGATTTCAAGGAAACACTTGAGGACAGGAGCACACACTCATAGATTTCTCCCACCTGCCCTCCCACTCCTTGACAAATACCTAAATCTGTCATACTCAGTAAGTTTTACTCCTCATCTGTAAATGCTTTTAGGCAGCAAAACATGGATGGCTTTTCCAAACCCTGAAGATTGGCATTGAGTTTTTGGGCTCATTTAACGTTCCTTTAAAAAAATATACAGAGAAAAGAAAACATTCATTAAACCATCTGCATTAATCACTGTTGATAGTTCAGGGAAGAACTGAGACTAATAGAGGCTAAAATGTTCCATAAAAAATTCTTTATTTACAAAAATAAGCAGAGGAAACACTGCGATGATGCTTCTGAGAAGCCATTGTTTTGAGAATAGAACTCCTGTGAATTTCAATGAATTTAAAATCTGGTTTACAGTTATTTTGGGCATGTTTAAATCCACTGCCTCTACCCCCTTTAGTCTATTTTATTCTGACAGCTGAAGCAGCAAGGTGACTATATATTTTGGAATCATTGTTTTATTGATATAAAAAGAATATCCTCTTGCAGTACTCTAGCTTGTCCCTTACCACTGAGGATCTCAAAGCATTTTACAAACCATATTGTATTTATAGCAAGGGCTTTGCTTCCTACTGCCAAATATCCACTTCTGAGGCAAATACAGCAACACATGGCGATGAATTTTAGGGGTCTGTTCTGAGGTGCAAGGGGAATTTCTTTTGGTAGGAAGGGCAGCATTTCTTATGCAACTGAATTTGAGGATGAACTTGAGGATACAGGGGAGGCTCACATCGAGCCTCTTTCTATCACATGCAATGTAGAATCTCATCAATAATATACCATTTGATCCGTAGATGAAGTTAGCTATGCTCGGTATTCAATACAGAAGTTGGAAAGTGTCAGGCGTTGTGTTTTTGCTCATGTAAGCCTTCTTAACTAAAACATGAACTCTTCCCTTGCTTCGGCTAAAGGTGTAGGCATAGGGTATAGCAAGGTTAAACATCATTGTTCAGCCAGTTTCTGCGCATCAGAAGGACCACGGGAACAGCATATACACACTATCTCAATTGCTGGTTAAAATGTTTTAGATTAAATCACCTACATCAGGACATTTAAACCAGTACTGAATGAGCTATTAAGCGTGTACAGCACATCAAAGTGATAAGGAGAGAGCATTCTTTAGGATTCGGATAGCATCGTGTTGACACAACACTGCATTGGACTCACTAGTCCACCTGGGAGGTTTGGATGTTAAACCCATCATGTGTAACAAGATGAGATGTGGTGTGATGAGATTTACAGAAAACTCGAGTTCCTCTGCATGATGGGCAGGGAGGCTCTGTGCTGGAATAGCCTCGCTGGTGTAGAACAGAGCTCCATGACTAATTGCGAGGCCTTAGTTTCTGTGAATGGAAGGGCTGAGAATTCTCAGGAAGCAATTTGTTTGTATTCAGAATGAGTACACACGCTAAGCATGGTTTCTGGTTCAATTTGTATTGATTATGTAACAGCAGGTTGTACCATCTGTTTGGCAGTGGTATATCATCCTGCTTGCTTCCATCATATATTTCTCTTGCTAAACTTACCCTTGGGTTTCAGTTTAGATTTGGGGTAATGGGCGTTCCAAGAGAAAAATGAGCCGCGATCTTCTCCTGGTCTTGCTTATATTTTCCTTAAGTGTCTTCTTTCTATGTGATGGGTGGACAGCAGCTTTTTTAACAGATGTTTTTCACAGGCTATTGCATAATTATTTTTCAAGTGGCTTCTAAAAGCAGATGTTTCCATGTCTTTGTTCTTTCCCCTCCTGACACTTTAACACAAACAGCAGATTCCACTGCTGCTGTCCTTTAGATCTAGTGAAGAAAATACCATAGCAGTGATGTTGGGTTTTTTTCAGCCTATTTGGCAATAATAAATATGTACAGGCACAATTCTCCTCCCTTTCTTCCTTGTCACTAGCATTGCTTACAGATATTATCTCAGGCTTTCTCTTTTAGAAATGGTGTCTTTCTCCATGATCTTTGTCTGCAGTTTAGTATTTGATCTTTACTTTCTTCCAAGACTTGGTTTCTAGTAGCACCATGAGTGAGTTACTGTGAATCTTTTACTCCCTGGAACTTCAATGTATAATTGTTTACCTTGTGCCATGGTAGATCACAACTGTCACTTCTGGCATCTCCATCACTGTGAAGACCCTTTGGTATGATTTGTGTGTTTTTTGGTCAAGTAGCCCCATTTTCTTTTCCTCTCTCATACATAGATATTCAACAACTGGACTTTCCCATTGTTTACAGAAATAACCCTGCTTTCCTGCAAACCGTTTTGTAACATCCTAATTTGACTACTTGTTCCTCAAAGACCAAGGGAATGCAACTAAGAATGAAATAAAGGGCAGACCCAGACAAGTTTCATCCAGCCATAATTTATCATTACAAAAGATGAACTTCAGCTGTTGGTCTAAAATGATGATAAATGCTTGGATCAAGAAAACAAAAGCTTTCTAGTAAATCTACTCCGTGTCTTAAACCTCATAGCTTTTATCTCCAGCATGTGGAACATCATCTGATGATATAGCACTACAGCTACATGACAGACTTTGTCCTGTTCTGGTTCTGGGTTATTCACTAATTGGTGTGGGTGTAGTAACAAGGGTTTTGCTTTCCTCATCTTCATCTTCCTTTTTACTGGATTTTGAGGAAAGCAAAACATTTTTGAAAGATGTAAGATAATTTAAATTTCATGAGAGCTTTACCTGGAGCACAGAATCACAGAATGGCTGAGGTTAAAAGGGACCTCTAGGCATCATGTAGTCCAAGCTCCTTGCTCAAAGTAGGGTCAAGTACAGCAGGTTGTGTGGGGCAGTGTCCAGTTGTGTTTTGAATATCTGCGGTGGTGGAGGCTCCTAATCCACTCTAGACAACCTGTTCCAGTGCTCTACCCCTGTCACAGTAGGAAGCTTTTTTCTTATCTTTAAATAGATTGGCAGTATTTCAGTTTGTGCCTGTTGCTTCTTGCGCTTTCACTGGGCACCAAGAAGAAGAGTCTGGCTCTTCTTTGCAACCTCCCAGCAGGTATTTATACACACGGGTAAAATTCCCCCATGGATTTGGGGAATTAGCAATTCCCCCATTGCTACATGGACTAAATAATCCCAGCTGCTCAGTCTTGGTGATTGTCTTGGTGTTTTAGTTTTCTGGCAAACTGTAGCAATCACTTTTCCTCCAATGAAAACAATTTTTTATCAGTTTTATTGTGACACAAAAGTTTGGTGAAAAATGAATTTGTATTTGACTTGTCTTGGTGTTTTGCTTTTCCCTGAACAATTTCTTCTGTATCTGATTATTTTTCCTGCTGTGTAATAAGTCCTGATGACCACAGAAGTGTTGGACATGACAGAAACATGTAATAGATGAAGATACTTTTTGTTTCAATTTTTATGTTCTCCAGGTATCTGTTGAACTATCTAGTCATCTGCGTACTCGTTAAGATGTCTTATTTTATCTTGTCTTCCTCATCTCTTTTTCAGGCTTCAGTTTCTTTTTAAGGCGCTGATAGGCATTCTTAAGCCGAAAAAAGAGACATGTTTATTTCAGCAAGTAAAGTTATAAAGGTAGTCCTGCAAAGGGATGCCAGTGGTCAGTCTTGTATAACCATGGGAAACTTTCTTGCAGATTACAGAAAATGAAAGAAGAAAGTTTGGTAATTGTAGTTTTAATATTTGTCATTGTAATATTTGTTAACGATGTGAAACAGTCTAACCATAATTCCAACTACAAAAAAAAAAAAAAGTTAGTAGCTGCTTCACTGTAGTATTTCCTTCTTTTCCAAAGCATAATCCAACTTTTTCTTGAATTAATGTACACAAGTCACTTTAACTGCTGGCTGCATAACTTTTGGCAGTTTGTTTGATATTCCAACCAATCTTTGTATAAAGAACTGTCTGAATTGTTTATAGGTTTGTCCTCCTGCCCAGAGTTTATTCCATGATCTCTTATTTGGAAAACAACTGTACTTACAGGGATGCTATTAAGAAGTTTGGGCCTTGCATTGAAAGGTGGGCAGAAGATTCACAGAATTTAGAATCATTAGACATGTGTTTATCAACAGTTAAAAAAAAAATACAGCAAATGAGGCAATTCCCATTCAGTATTCTTACTATACGGTATGACAATAATTTATGTTTTCACAACAAGCTCTGGTTTTGTTTCTTAAAATTCTTGGGAATGTAAAGTCACTAAGAAATAAGAAGTGACCTGTCAAATTACTCTCTCCATATTGAATGTTGAGTGAAAAAGGAACTAACGGAGTACAAGATGAGAATGAGAATGACCATGACTATCTCTACCGATTCTTTCTCCAGTTTCAATGTATGGGTTGTGTTAACAAGGTAGGTAGGAATTTTTGGGCTCTTATAATTACACAGTTATGGAATTTAGTCCTAATCTGGTGTCAAGGCTGTATACAAGTGTCTAAGCAACATTTTCATGTCTTCAAGAACATACTTAGATGAACCTTGGCTTTGCATTTTCATATCTTGGTGGGGAAAGGCAGTAGTGGAATTGGAATTTTTGAATTGCCATTTTTGAATCTGATCTGAAATCAATGATGCAGCACTGTGCAGAAAAAAAACCCTGAACTGTCTTTGAAGCACTTTATTCCCCATCTGAAAGCATTGATGCTTATGACATTGTTTTGTGCCTGGGATAACTAGCTCTGCAGAATAATACGTTTAATTAGTTTAGATGTAGTATTTCACTGATGCATCTACTTTTCTTCCAGAATTCAGCAGCTATTTCTGCCTGGGGGTATACTGTTTGGAAAGTGAAGATGGGAACGCATCCCTTTTTAGTCATCAGAGAATCCAAACAGGACATTTATTCCTCGTAGCCATAAGACCAAATCAGTATGTCTCTGTTCCTAGGCAATAACACATGTTGCTAAAAACAACCAGTCAATTCCCCCAATTGTTTAAAAAAGGAGAAAAGGTTTTATTGAAGGGGCAATTAATGTTGCAAAGTAAAACACTGAAAAAGCTCATGAAATTGCAAAATGAGCCTTCATGCTCCTCTGTGTACTTTCACTAAGGTACAGATTTTAACTGCATGGTATTTAACTAAGTTAATTGATTCAGATTGTCTAGAATTTATGTACCATCTTTAGAGATATTTTAACAAAACAGTCTCAGAATAATTAGTAATTGATAACTCATTGAAGATAGGTGAGGAAAGGGAACAAAGTAGTGACTACCTTTAGAAAGGAGGAAAAAGAACAGTTAGAAAGAAAAGATTGATCAATATAAATAAAATTCCCCCCAAAATTATGGAACGAACGACAAACAATCTGATTTTAGCCAGGTAGGTAAAGAGTTGAATAACACCCAACATATCAATAATAGTCAGAAACAAACTATGTCAATTGTCAAACCGTGTCAAGCCAATCCACAACAGAGCAGCAGGCTCTGGATACAGACGAATTAGCAAGTCTATCCCGATTTTAGTAAGATCTTTGGTATTGCTTTATATGACATTCCAATAATAAATCAAGGCAAACGTTCTCAATTAAACTCGTGTAGAGTGGGTGCAAAATGGGCTAACTCTATCTAAATAGTACTTTTCAGTTGTCATTCTTTGTTGTGTTGAACGAGTATCTGTTGAGGCCTCCCAGTATTCAAGATTTTCAGTAGTGTCCTTCATGATGGTGTTGAACAGGCTTATAAAATTTGTAGTTGACAGTAACTCTATATATACACAAGAAAATAATTAGAATTCAAAATAATTTTTAGAAATAAAGTTCAAGGGCTGTTTGACAGACAAGTGCAAGTTATTGCACTTAGACAGGAATAAGCTGTGTAAATGCAGGGTAGACAACCCAAATAAGAACACTGTAGAAAAAGCACTAAGGTTACAGTGTATGTCAAGCTGAATATTAGTCAACAAGAGGATTTAAAAGGAGAGGTTTGATGTGTTTGGTTTGATCAGCCTAAAGAAGAGAGGATGTGGTGGAAGAACTAATAGCATAAGCTGTAGCAAGAAAGGTTCTGATTAGAAGTAAGGAAAACAGTTCTAATGGCAAGTGCTGGAAGAGATTGCCTAATGATAGCTTGGAGCATCCATCAACAGATGAGACAAACATCTGTTAGGAAAGACACGGTTATAACCGAGCCTGCCGTGGTGTGGGAGGAGGGAAAATGGGTAACCTCTGGAGTGAATCTGTGTTTCTGTTTATGTCATTTTCCTGCAGAATTCTTACTAAAAACAAGAGTTGCAAATGGAGCGCTGGTGATTCCTGCCTTCTGCGCACAAAGTAGTTTTACTGCAGTGCCTGTAATCTTCACGGAGTAGAACCACTGTGGCAGTGACAGCTGTTCATTGTATTTAGCAGGTAGGTTTTTTACTTCATTCACTCACTTATCATTCATATTGTACAGTGCAGGTTTGGCCTAAAGTCCATCAGCAAGCAGAATGGTTTACTAGGTGGGGCACTGGGTACAGTCAGGCAACCAGAGTCTTCCTTGCCTTGACACTGACAGTTTTCGTAACCCAGCTTAAATCCCTTGGGCTCCTTTTGGATTCTTTCCCGTGTTTTGTTTGCCTTTCCCCTCCCCCACCCCACCCCCGCATGATTCAGGGTCTTGCTTGATGCAAGCTCTGGTAAAAAGGGATTATGACACTGTGGGTGTTTGTATAGCACCTGGTATTACAGTGCTTGAGCTTAATTGAATCTTCAGTGTGCTACTGTAACACAAGTAATGAGCCACAATAACAGACACTGAAGACCACAAGTCTTCCTGTTGACTCCAGTGGAAGTAATTGAATCAGGCCTTGAATGAATGAAGAAGGGATCTTAAAAGGATATTCTTGGTCAGTAGTCTCTCCAAATGTCTTCACATCCTTGTGCCATCTTATTCTCCTGTTCTCATTTGCTTGTGTGAGCTGTCATCTTACTCTGATTTGATGTGTCCCTGCTGTAACATTTTGAAATACAGAATGCATGAAATATGCTTTCATATGAGCATGCGTTCTAGTTTTGCTCAGACACGTCTGTGGTCAAAATCTGATATTCTCTGTCTACTCACAGAGTTCAGAGGCCACTCTATTAGATTATCTAGGAAAGCTTATTTACCTGGAGAACTGGCTTGTACATGAAGTATATAGAGAATGGAGCATTAAAAAAATTATGTGTAACTTATACACAAATGCTGGGCTAAGGGCAGAAGTCATAGCGTGTTACATTTGAGAATCTTTTTTTCTTTTACTGTCGTTTAAAAACAGTATTTCTTTAAGTTTTACATAATATTTTTTCATTGGGGAAAAAAAAAATCAGAGCCTAGCTAATGGTGAGACAGCTTAAAAATAATTGTAACTAGGAACTGGGCCATGATTAAAATTGTTCAGCTGTTCGTTTTATTGTTTGTTCCCAAAACCTTAAATGCACTCTCTGAGAACAATAACAACAGTTAGCATGTAACTCCGTATGGGCCAATTCATGCAGTCCTCTCTCAGTCCTTTCTTACTGCAGAAAAACTCCTGTTTAGGGAGCTTTGCAAGGAATTCAGTGTTGGAACTACATGTTTTAACTATTTTGTAATAATAACATGGAAGCTACCATGGAGAGAGAAGAAAAAAGCAGAAAGAAAGGAGAAACAAAATGAAGTCTACCTTACTAGCATATTTGGATTTGGGGAAGCATATAGAACAGAACAGCCTGTGATGTCCCCTTCAAATAATACCTATATCTCGGTTAACCTCAGTGGGATATTTACTATTGGTTTGCTACGAGGTGGATGAAGCTTAGCAATGAGGGTTATAGTGATAGGAACTACAACGAAAGACAAAACATACAGAAAAAAGATGATGGCCACTTGCTACAGTAAAACATAAACTGGTTTCAGAAGTAAGACATCATATTTGCTGTTGGTTGACCTCAGCTGATGCATGGAAGGTGTCAGCTTCTTGAGGCAGTGGCTGGTTGACCTTCACGGTTGCTCCGACCTCCAGATTGGTTTGACCTCTTTGGACCTACAGAAGCTAGGTACTTCTATTATTAAAACCGGACTTTTCTCCTACACATCTTCCGAAATCTCGGTCTACGTTTCCATGTGCAGAACAAACGTCTAAGACTGGTGGTGAAGTGCAAGGAATTGGAACCTGCTGTGGCGGAGTTCATAAATGATGAGCTACATTTAGAGTGGGATTTTCAAAACGCCATTGCTTTTCAACAACTGCTGTAAGAAAAAGTCCTGCAGGCACTTGTGAAAGTTGCACCCAAAGAGCCTATTTATAGCTAGCTACAGTGCATACAAAGACTATATAGTCCACAATGCCTTTCCACTATAAAACCTCTTATCACATCCTTAATATTTTGATTTCACTGAATTGCAGTAGAGTTACCAAGCGGGCATCGAATGAACAATTGGTTCCTTTTATTACTTAATTTAGGAAGAGCTACTGTAAGCATAATTTGAACCTTTTCTCATGGGAGAAGTATTGAAACCTCATACGTGTTTTAGGATGAGTAAGGATGTGGTGTCACTCACAGTAGGAGCCTCATTTGGAGCCCACTGATGTCAATGGAAACACTTCCCTTTGCCTCAGTGGGCTGTGGACCAGGAGTATGCAAGAGAAACTGAACTAAAGATTCTGCTGACTGTATTATATAGTATATGCTGTACAGTTTTACAAAAAAACCCACATTTACTTGGCCAAAATACTTAATGTTTAATTTAAAAAACATAATATAAAAAGAATGGATTTTGCTTTACTGAAGTTTTAAGCTTTAATTTAATGTAACATAGCGAAAAGGACACCAAATATTCTAGTTTTGTATCATTAGAACCAGATGGTCCATGAAAGACTTTTGGCTAAACTGGAGTTGGGAAAGCTTGTAAACTCTGACTAGTCTGAAAATGTGCTCAAAATTGCTATATCAGATGATATGCTCAGTTCTATAATATGAAATTCTTCGGCTGTTTTCCTGACATCCTGGTAAGGTGTTATACAATTTAGGCAATTATAAGAAGCTTTTCTGGATTCTACTGTCATTATTGTTCTGCTTTGGAATTGGAAAAACAACAAAATTGCCCTAATGCAGTGGAGTATCCCGGAAAACATCACAGTGAAGAACTAACGAGGAAAAGAATTGCTATTACTTCTTATTGACTTATTGTGTTTATATGATGGGTCAAATTTGTTTATCTTAAAAAATTAAAAAATCCCACCAACCCCAAAATCCCCCAACCCAAAACCTCATGACCTTCATCCTGGAAGAATGACACATCTTTTCTCTGTTATTCAAACATCCCTAGCTGGCAGAGACCAGACAGACTATTAACTGATTAACCCCAGAATGCAATATTAAAGTGATAATGACCATCAAGAATGATACATGCAACTTAACTCTTAAAATTTACTTCAATACTAAGACTGCCACTGCATTCCATCTGCATCCTGGAAGATATTTTGCCTGTAGCCAGCTACTTTTTACACCATTTACTTGTGTAGTCTGAAGAGTGGAAGGGGGCAGCAGTTTCAATGAGGTAGACAGGTAGGAATTGACACAAATTGCTCAAGAGATGTAGAGGTAAGCTGAAATGTATTTTCTGTTGCTACTAGAGAGCGTGAGAAAAACAACTGCCCATAATACTTTGATAAGGCTCAGCTGTATTTAAGATCAGAGATAACTTTTATGGCCTTCTTTCGTGACTTACATAACAGACTGCCAATTGCAACCAGTAATCTGCAATTCAATTAGAGCATATCAAGTGTCTTTGATTGCTACTCTTAATGGTCTTGATGACAGTATACAATAGTCTCATACCTTGGGCATTAGGAATGGATTTTCTAAACTTCTTTTTTCTGTGACTTCTTGCTAATCCTTCTCAGGTGAGAACTTCTTGCCTCTGCTGTATTAGTGGTTTCATTGTTCCTAACTAAGCTGTTTTCATGCAGGAGGCAAGCAGGATCAGGTTCTCTGAGCAGGTATTTCTTAATTTCACTACTGAAACATGGTCTTGCTCTAAGTTTTGCAAATACAAATCAAGCTGATTTCAGTGGGGCTACTCACTGAATAAGGGATGGAATGGAAAGTCCTTCCAGGAAGTTAAACCGCTTTTTAAAGAAAACCACATTTAAAAACATGGTAATAAGAGGGCTACAGTAGGCAGCACAAGTGCACAATTCAGCAGCATTGTGCCTCTGAACAAGTCAAGGTTCAGTTATAACTTGTGTATGACATTTAGTTTCTTTCTAACTGTGTACCGAAATCCCTGGTAGCTCTGCTAGCCTGATTTCCCACGCCCCAAGTAGATGTCTATATAGGTATGTGTGTAAACAGTTATTTTGATGCATGTGTCTGCTAAGGGTTGTGAATTTATATCATTGATTTGCACAACAAAGTCAGGTGGTTACACATAGCCCTGCAAATATTGACAAGGTGATATGTCCTTTGGTCTTCTGTAGTTTCACAGGAGGGTGCTGGCTTAGGATTTTCTTTGCTTTTAATCTTTCTGGGCTCAGGAGCTTTCTTTTCCTTTGAACATTGAGGTCTGGTGAATCAGGCTCCTAAGACTTCACCCATGACAACTGACAATTTTCATATGTTAAGGAGTTTAAATGAAAAGCTTTATTGCCTCTACATGCTCAACCAGACCCTTCCAGGACTAAAGATAATGAAAAAATAAATAATTAAATGGTCACTGTAAAGTCATGACTTCCACAATTCTCTTTACAAATCCATATACTGTATTGGCTTTGCCTTATTAGGCATTAGAATTTATTTGGAAGATCCTTGTATCTTAGCAAAGCTTTGAGAAACTTAGACTGTGTTTCAAGTTTGTAAGGGAACTTGAAGCAAGAAAAACTTAATGTGACTTTGGGTGACATTTCTCAACAGTGTCCATGTCATAAAACTCAAGACATTCATTTGTATAATTTGGCCTTAGGGTACAGGGAGAAGTGGGGGATAGGCAGTGGAAAATATACTAGAGAAGTAGTAGAGATTTGGATCAGAGAGACTATAGCAGAAGCTTGTGAATTTGCAAAAAGCCATGTGTCTTTTTTTTAAAAAAAAAAAAGTGGAAAGAATCCTGACTTGAATGGCTATAAACCATTTCTTAATCTGTGATCCACAAACTGTCCTTTAAGAAAACACCAACTCTTCAAGCCTTATGTTGTAAAATTACTCTGGAAATCAGAACTCAGACAAACTTTGGAACTAGCAATAAGTTTATATTAAAAGATATCTGATTGTTGGTCCACCAGCTGAACGATGTATCCAGAGAAGTCCTGCAAAAAATAAAAATGCTTCCCTTTAGAGCTAATGTGTGTCTTTGCATTGTGCCCCAAGTAGTTGATGCCATTGGTGCCAGAACAAGGATCTACTGGTGATCCTGAGGGTACTTTCCTTCCTGGCTTCTGCTCTTGCTGTAGAGAGGAGTGAGGTAAATTCCAGTCGGGTACTTTCCTTCCTGGCTTCTGCTCTTGCTGTAGAGAGGAGTGAGGTAAATTCCAGTTTAATGATCTCTTCTCCCAATATATCAGCTCAGTGTTGCAGGTCTTCATGGTTACGATGTATACCCAGCCTTTGCTCGACCCACTGTAAGGTACCTCTGTGAGCCTAAAGTGTGCTCCCACTGCCCCAGTGCTGTGAAGCAGCCCATGCGTGCGCAACGGCTCGTTGGAAGCATTATCAGGTAGTGACTTGTACAAGGTAGCTCAGATGCTGCAGAATGCCAAACGCCCACAAGTCTTCTTGATAACAACCTCAGGTAAACACAAATGACCATGTACACTATGCTGAGCTGTGTAATTACTTGTATTTGTTTTAATGGAGATGCCAGAACATGCAGAATGTGGCTGCATATTCAGAGTACTTCTGCTGTAAATGTGGAAGACATTTTTGAAAATACCTTAAAAGACGTCTTGTAAAGTAGGTAGAGATCATTTTCCTTCTTTCCCATTCACTTTATGGCTCCCCCATGAAATGTGAAGAGAATTAGAATTGTTGGTCTGGCAAATTTGATAATTTTAAGAAGAAACAGTTCTTGCAAGAGAAGAAGAAATAACATAATGATTTAGGTGTGGCCCCTGTTTTGCAAATTTACATTTTGCACTTAGATCAGGAAATACTTAAAAGCTGGTAGTACACAAACCTGCGCTTTTGTCCTAGAACTAGCAGATAAAATACATGGTAAATATTGAAAAAACAATCAAAAGAAGCTGTTCTGAGAGTATAGATTGGAGTCTAGGAAGTAAGGAAAGCGGTGAAGGAAGGACAGACTTTCTTTATAATGTTTTTTTTTTAAATTTTCCATGCACATTAACTCACAGTGAGATTCTGTAGCTCTGTATGTGAAGGAACAGTTTACCATAATTTCAAATCAAATTAGAGAAATATCCATTAGTCCCCCAAGATGTTTAAATCCATTTAATACCAAGAGGTGAAAAAGCCACCCAAATCCATGGTAGTGTTTTAGACAGGTTGACCTAGTTAAAGGCTGGCTGATATGTACTTGAGGCCCCACATGAAGTAGTAAATGCAACATTCCTGGAACGGGCAGCCATGCGAACCCTCACAGCCAAAAGGTAAGTGCAATTTATTTGAAAGTTAAAACCCAGCATGACCATACTAGCCAGGAATTGCCAGGATATTGTGCAGCAGAAATTCTTTCTCTACTTTGTATTAGGTGACAAGGTGACACCATGCAGCGAGTGCTAACTCAGGTGTTGACTCTGTGTCTTGGGGAAGCTGTTGGA
Source organism: Dromas ardeola (assembly GCA_013398915.1). NCBI lineage: Eukaryota > Metazoa > Chordata > Aves > Charadriiformes > Dromadidae > Dromas > Dromas ardeola. Next base: position 20,088 of record VYZM01001722.1, read on the forward strand.
GAAAAGCACAAAGAGGAGTTTTTGCTCTAGTGCATTCGTTTGGCATTGGGAGGCTCAGTTCACATATTCAAGTCGTTAACTTCTAAGAGCAGAAGGGACCACAGAGAGCGCTCCCTGGCCCTGGTGTAGCACAAAATTTTGAAGAATCATTACTGCTCCTGACATCTGTTATGTGATCCTGTAATAGTTCCTATTCCAATGCATATCCACAGTCAGGATGGTTTTAACATGCATCGAGTCAGCCAGCCAACCAAATGTTTTGAGGCACATAATATAATTATTGATATGAAAATCAAAACAAGGTACCATATAAAGGCAGCCACTGTCAAATCGTTATGGATGAGACCATCAGTCTTGTGCTGTAACAAACCCTGTATTCATTATTGTACCTCAGGGCATTTTTTTCTTTGGCAGAATTGGCTGTTCTCTTAATGAATATTGCAAATCATAGCCCAAATTATGTGCCTTAAGCTGTCTTAATTTTTGATTTGCAATGAAGAGTTCAGGAGTTTGATTTGTGTCATGGCAAAGCATTCCCCGATGGAGGAAAGGGAGAGAGACATGCCATGAAGGGACTGCAGAATTCTGTCTGAACAAGCAGTAATTCAGACCTCTGGTGCAGAGTGATCTCCATGCTGTGTTTGGACTTCACCCTGGACTCTCTCCCTCACAGGAGGCAGTGCTGGCTTTGACAGTGTTTTGATAAAGACCCAAAGTGTTTCACCAAAGAGATTTAAGCTTTACTGCTAGTGCTGTATGTCAGCTCTGTTAGTGTCATAAATGGAAGGTTTGGGGAGGAAGAAGTGAGAACATATTGAAATTTTGCTCCCAAACTGATAAAAAATTGGACTTTTTTTTACTTTCCATCTCATCTCCAGATAATAATATCTTTTTCCTTTTGAAAGTTTGTGGACTAACTTTGGATTAAAAACCAAAGCAAAAGAGAAGAAAAACCACAAGAGAACTGTCAAAACCAAATGTCTGTTAAAAGCTACTGAGAAACACTGGGTTTTTTAAGTTGAGATATAATTAATTTTCAATTAAATTATATGTTTGATGCATATTTAACTTTTAAAAAAAAAAGCCATGAAGTTTTATTGACTGCCACCAGTTGCAATAAAAGTGGAGTTCCAACAGAACAATTCTGAAGAGGAACTTTTAAAGACAAATTAATTAGCTCAGGGTCCAATTTTGTCTGCACCATAACGTGCAGTAAACATGTAAGTCCCGTGGCAACTGGGAGTAGCACGTGGACACCTGTTAACATCTGTTTTCTATGTATTATTTACTGTCCAAGCATGACAACCTCATTGTCATATTGACCTTAAACTAAAGTCACTGATGAAATAAGAACAATGAGTCACAGTAATTGCTTGGATCAAGCAAAGGACCAAGAACTCTTGGAGCTGTTCACCTTCAGGGCATGCTTTATAGCCCAGCTTCTTGAACAGTTATCTAGGGAGAATTGGAAACGGTTGGCCTCTATGAGATGGGGAGATGTTGTGCAATGTGATGTTCTTGCTGGCTGGTTCTTTCATGTGGGTGGGGTTTTGTTGTTCTTATTTTTATTGTTATGGATTGTGAGATGGGGAATTGTTTTTCCATTAGAAAAGGCAAAACAACTGCTTTCAGTGTAGAATGACCTTTTAGATTATGTGCATGAACCACAAACAGAAAGAACACAATGAAATACTCCATGGGCAAGCATAGGGAGCCTGACTCACCACTATGTTACTCCAGTTCTGCACCAGCTTGGTTCAACTGAACCAAGATGGAGCTTTACCACCCATACTATCTGAGGGGAAGAGGTGTCATTCTGCCCCTCGCCAGAATGCTGGTTTGCAGAGGATGAGCAGTACTGATTCACTGTGGGAAGAGAATTACTGTCCATGGGGATCCTTTTTATGGCTGTATTGGCTGAATGTCATGAAGAATCAAGACTGAGAAGAAAAGCTTGGCCCAGAGTACTGAGATGGAGAGTGTATATCACGTGATACGTGTATCACATACATGACATGATGTGTCTTGACATGACATGACATGTTTCATGAAAAATGTTCAGAAAAATTAGACTAAACAAAAGGATCTGTGGAAGTTGCATTTCCTAGTTCACAATGACCTCCATAATATCAGAGAAGGTGTCAGCACTTTGACTGTTTTACAGAAAATACTTCCATCTATGTCAGTTCTAGGAAGTAGGCCTTCTAATGGGTAGTGGCTGACATAACACATATGTCACACTTATCCTTGTTAGGATGTTTTGAGGCTTTCCTTTGAGTAGCTCCCTACCACAGAAATAAATCATCTCCTCAGAGAGAGCAAATGAACAACAACATGTGAAAAGAGGATTTATGGCTGTGGCTGCTTTTCTAAATGCCTTAGGTGCCCTGGACTGTAGTTCGATAGTGCCTCCTAGAGGCACAGACTATAGGTACGAAGGCGGGAAGCTTCAGTATAGCTGATGGTATGCAATGCCAATTGCGTATTTACCAGTGTGTTGGCTGATTTCCTCCGTAGCTGTTGTGACTTGTGAATATTTGATTCATTTAATGCAATGGAAATGCTCAGTACTTGGCCTCTGAACCACAGGAGACTGTTAATATGAGATAGTGCTTTATGGTTTCTGGCTTGCCTTTATTCCCCCATTGTGGATGCTACACTAATAGATACGCCTTCCAGGTGAAAAAGGAATCCTTGCTTTCCAGGAGATGGTGAATCTAGGTGAGAATTATGCAATTCTGTGAAGGTGAATCACAGGGGAGAATACTGATTGGCTGACTTGACTATATTGCAAACTCTTTTAATCTTCAGTCAAGATAAAGGCTTGCAAAACCCAGACTAATTTGTTTCTGATGACTGATTCCAGTAGGCTATATTCCTGAAAGCAAAGCAAATTGTACACTGACTATGCAAGCCATGGCTATTCTTGCAGTCTTTAGATAGATGGTTCTTCCAAACCTTTTCACCTGTATCGACACTGAGTTGACTTCCAGTTGGCTAGTGGGTAGTATAGAAACGAATGTTGAATATGGGTTTAATACAAGGATAGAAAGGATGAATTTGGACGTTCACCCTGTCACTTATTTTGTCACTTAGCAACCAGAGGGTACATTTCTGCCATTTGCATCATCCAGGCTTTTTTCTGTAGCTCATATCATTCAAAGTGGATGGGACTGATATTATGTGACCTGCTATAGCCCCAAGAAGTCCACTGTTTTGTATAGACCGTTAAATGTTTCTGAGATGGGTTAAATACAGTGTACTGCAAAGTTTTCAAATACTTTTTGAGAACAACCCATTTCTGAAGAGAAAAGATTCCTTTTGGACACATCCCTTCTTCTACACCTGCTTCCATCGTTGCTTCCCATCTGTGGTCCTGTTGTCTGTTTGGAGTCACTTTGTTTCCCTGTCCCTGTTCAATGGTGAATGCAGGACAGAACTACTAGGGAAGCAAATATTTTATGTGTCTTTCATCAGTCTTTACTGTGAAAAGTGTTTTGTACTTTCTGAACAGAAGCTAGTAATTCTGCATAATGCTGCAATTAACTTGGCTGCCTTCTAAGTTCATCATGCTCTTCCTGCTCATGCTTCTCTCATCCTTGCCTCCTGTATGTCTTGGTTCCTTGCTTCTGCTGATGACTCCAGTTCCTGTGGCAGCTGCTGGCTCTTTTCCAGTTGTTCATTAGGGTCCTGATATAAGGGGAAGGTGTTTTTTTATTGTCTAGTCAGAATCAGAAGAGGCATCTGGACCTTAATCAGGCGTTGAAGCAGACGTGCAAAGCAGAAGCGATGCCAATGTAACTGGATAGCTGTACATGTAATGGGAATTCTGTCAGTATAGGACCATCAGAACTTGCGATGGGTGGTAGCTGTAGTAATAAAAAGGATAGACTACTGGGTAGAGGATCAGAAAATATGCATTGAAGGGATTTAGCTTGTTGCCTTGCTTGCTATCCTCTTGGATTGGGGAGAGAAGTGCAGTGTAGTTAACGCTACAAGTTGCTATTAAATGATCATGAGCCATTATAGCTTGGATTGGATAGGCTTCTTTTTTTTAAAAAACATTTAAATAAAACATTTTAAAACATTTTAAAAACATTTTAAAACATTTTAAAAAACATTTAAATTTAAATAGAGGTGTGACCAGGAGTAGGAGACAGACTCTCCTGGCAGAAAAAAGGCTCATGAACACATTTTTGTGCCAAGATGGTATCTGATTGCAAAGCTTTGATCCTGATGGAGACTTTATATTTTTCAGGGAACCAGTTCAGTCTAGGTTCATATGAGCGTATAGAGCTGTTTGTTTTTTTTTTTTTTCAATGAAGTCATCAGTTATCACTGAGGCTGGAGGGAAGACTAGACTGACCTCTGCATTGGCTCAGAAAAAAAACCTTTCTATTGATCTATGATCTTTTTATTGATCTTTCCATTGATTCTATGATCTGCCTAACATCCAGTTCTTTGTGCAGGCAGACAGAGCTGTCTAGGAGATGGGAAACAAAATGGCAAGCAAGGCTATATATTGGGAAAAAATAGAGCCCAAATGCAGATTCTGTTTCATATATATATGAGCAAACCCCAACCAATACTGGGAATGTGTAGTGCCTAAAAGTTGTCTGTGTGTGAAACCAGATGGGTTTGTAGCAGAAACAGTTCTACTTCTGAGGATGTTGAAAATCTGCCCTGACTGGGTACAGCCTACCCCCAAGGGGTGTTCCTCAAGCACTTCTAGGTCTTGGGGCAATCTCAAGATTCCCCTGGAGCAGCTTGTTGTCCAAGTTCATTTGGGAAAAAAACAACCAACTAAACAATCAAATGAACTTATTTTTCTAAAACTGAATGTTTTGAAATTTTCTTCTTGCAGGAAACTTCGTGATGCCATGTTTTGACTCCTGTTTAGAATGAGGACTTGTTTGGAAACGTGGGAACTTCCTCCCCGCAGAACACAGTGTTTTTATCAGCTGTTGCAGAACTGTGGTGCTCTCTGGCAATGGAGACTTTATGCCAGCTCAATACCTCAAGGGCAAGAGAAAGACATCATCAGGTTACTCAAGCAGACCATCTCACAGCTTCTCCGGTAGGCTTGGTCTTCTTTGACAAATGATTGCATTTTTTAAATTTTGGGTTTTTTTCCTTTCCTAAGGCAAGTTAATGAGCACGCAGGATTTATCTTGTCGTGGTATCCCAAGTGGAAACAAGGTGGCTGAAATGTCTGCAAGTAGTTAGGTGAAGTCAGAATTATGCCCTAGTATTGTGTTGACCTCCTCTAAATTATTTCTAAGTGTTCACCGATAGATTAACTAATGCGAGTCATTTATTCTATAATAGAAGTGTACTTCTTATTGTCAGTTAAGACAGTCTTAAGAACAATGACTTGTGTCACTCCCCTTAAGCTCAGAGAAGGCTTGAGGTAGTTTTGGCATTCCAAAATCTATTTTTTTTTGTTCTCTGAAATTGGATTGAGAATGGCATTTGAATGCGATTTTTCGTATGCTGTAGTGTATCTGAGGTTGGGACTGGAAGGTATAAACTAACACCTATGAGACACCTGTAGCAGCAACTAAACGACAGGTGGAATATATTACTTTACTGAGTCTGTGCTGAAGCACTTTTGCTGTGAGACTGCAGGTGCCATACTTACCCTTCCTAGTTCTCCAACCATAGAATATGCCATAATTTCTCCCAACTTCACAGCACTGATTTTGAAGAACTGCCCATTAAACCAGCTGCAGCCAACTGACTGACTCATCTTGTTTTTATTAGATCACTTTCAGCAATCCTTATGAACAAATTCCATTGTAAATATTCCATTTATGAAGGGTTGTTGAATATAATTTCAGGTATTTCCCTCAAAGACAGTGTAATCACTTTCTTCTTTCTATGTCTAATTGCAAATTTATCTGTAAAAAAATCATGTTACCAGCATCCAGTATCAGTATCAGGCATGCCCCGGATTCCACCATTGAGGCTGTGTTGGCATTTTAAAAAAGCTGCAGAGTTAAGAAAGAACAAAACAGTCTCAAATAAGATATTGCACACTGAGTTTATTTATTGTTGTTGTCATGCACCTTTAGAAAGAATTATGGGGTCTGTTCATCTGTCTGCGTGATTAAGCGATGAAGCGTGTCTGTGATCTGCTGGTACAGGCGTGTTTTTGTTTTCAGAATTTATGCAGGTAGAGCTTTGTGTTTCAAAGGTAAAGCTTTGTGTTTATGAGTAATTTTTCTGTGAACTGGTACTTTCCCATAATGAAACAGCTGGCTGAGAGTACAGTTTTCCCTGAGTTCAACAAGATCATCAGTATCCAGGAAGATTTTTCCCTGGAAGTTTTTCAGCACTGCAGGGATGGAGAGGTCCCTTGGAAGCTCTTCCTGCTGATACGTAAGTGAGGCTGCCGAGAGCTCTTTGCCATTTGTTTTTGTAACTCTCATAATCTGTAAACCACACTTGTGTGGTCAAAGTATAGCTGACGCGGAAAGGAGTGTGGGTGAGCTTATGACTGGACTAGTTGCAGTTTCACAGAAGAAAACCAGCTTTATCTCTCTTCTGCTGGCAGGCAGGACATGAAAAATGAAGGTGAGACACTGTACCTTTTTATTGCTTAATTTTTTCCCATAAATTCTAACCTTGTGGTTAAAAAACCCAACAAAATCCAGTAATTCTCAAATGTAAACAAGTAGAAAAATAATACTCCAGAGTGCAAGAGCTTATAAGTATCCAAACCCTAAATATGTTAACACAGCTGCATGTCATGTGACCCACCACAGTTCTGACACAAAAATATGTGAAATGTTTGAAAGTGTTCGGAATATTGCAAATTTCTGATGATCCCCTAATCGAGCAAGTGCAATGAAACTGTTAAAAAACCAAATGGAATGAATGAAGAGTTGTGCTGAAATTATATAAACAGCCCTTTTCCTTAGCTAATATTTAAAAGCTCCAGCTAAAGCCCTCCCACAGTAATGCTGTGCAAGCTAGAGATCTTGCCATGCTTGCTGAATGTATTACCCTGCCTGTGAGTGATCCAGCTGTGTTTTAAGGCATTCTCATGATCTGTTTGGATTTTTGGGGAGGTCAGTGTGCCACAGTTCAGTGAGAGGCGATGTCTTCAGATGGTGCTGAACAAGGTAGCACGGAACAAGAGATATTATGGCTGTGCCAGTGTGGTATTGTAACTAGTGTAATTACTGTTGCTGGTTACCCTAGTAGCTCGCCTGTCTTTACCCTTGTGTGTCTTTACCCAGTATATTCTGAATGTAGCTCAGTGACGGAAGCCGTTTGTGACTCCTGGGCAATGGCCAAAGTTCTGTGCGCTCCCGGTCTTGTATTGGCTGCTGTAAACTATGCCCTCTGCCATAGCTGGGTTCCTGCGGTAGGTAAAGCAGTGGTGAGAACACCAGCTGCACATGCACAGTTTGGAAATTAAAATTCGTCCTCAGTCAAGAAGTTAACCAGTAAATCTTGAATGCCTAAAGTGAAGTGAAAGGCACATTAAAAGTCAAAAAATATAGCAGAAAACAACAATTGCTTAGAGAAGTATTAGTGAAATTTACTCAGTCATAAATGTTATGTTATCTGCATGCCAGGTCTTCTTTCAAAGCTGTAGTTTTTTTTTCATTTAGTTATTATTTAGTAATAAACCTAATACGCTTCTGCAAATAGCTACTTGCCCCAGAGCAATAGATGCAGGCTTCAAGTATAATGATAACTACAGGAGATTATCAGTTAAGCCTGGACAAAAAAGAGAATAAAGGAAATTAAAATGCCTTCAGTAAACTTTGAAAAATAATTTTAATTCCGTGCAATTTGATAAGTAATGTTTCCATGTAGTAGTAATTTCAAACAAAAAATAACACTACTTTCACTTTTTCTGGTTTTATCCCTCCCCCCCCCCCCATCT
>VYZM01001722.1:28005-143777 GCA_013398915.1 Dromas ardeola
CATATTTCTTTCTCATCTCTGCTACTTGAGTAAAAATGTCATTTCTTGGTTTAATCCAGTTCCCATTCTTAAAAAGGCATTTTGTGAAGAAAACTTTTCTAATTCGTAAAATTTCTATCTGTTGTATTTCCAACCTGTGATGCTGAAAGTAATCTGTCATCTCCTAGTTATTTGTTACATTCAAAGAAAATGTTGCCAAAATGTATAGCGCTGGCTTTAAACTTGTTCTTCTTTTGCTAAAATTTGCAAATATTTTAGAATTGAGACCTGTATCTCAATCAACCAAATATTTTTCAATTTTATTTTCATAGAATCATAGAATGGTTCGAGTTGGAAGGGACCTTAAAGATCGTAGAATCACAGAATGGTTCGGGTTGGAAGGGACCTTAAAGATCATCTAGTTCCAATCCCCTGCCATGGGCAGGGACACCTCCCACCAGACCAGGCTGCTCAAAGCCCCATCCAGCCTGGCCTTGAACACTTCCAAGGATGGGGCTTCCACAACTTCTCTGGGGAGCCTGTTCCAGGGTGCCTCACCACCCTCACGGTAAAGAATTTCTTCCAAATATCTAATCTAAATCTCCCCTCTTTCAGTTTAAAACTGTTACCCTTCATCTATCACAACACGCCCTGATAAAGAGTTCCTCCCCATCATTCCTGTAGGCCCCCTTTTAGGTACTGAAAGGCTGTTACAAGGTCTCGCCGGAGCTTTCTCTTCTCCAGGCTGAACAACTCCAACACGCTCAACCTGTCTTTAGAGGAGAGATGCTCCAGCCCTCTGATCATCTTCGTGGCCCTCCTCTGGACCCGTTCCAACAGGTCCGTGTACTTCTTATATTGGAGGCCCAAGAGCTGGACACAGTACTCCAGGTGGGGTCTCACCAGAGCGGAGCAGAGGGGGAGAATCACCTCCCTCGACCTGCTGGCCGCTCTTCTTTTGATGCAGCTTAGGATGCTTTTGGCTTTCTGGGCTGCGAGTGCACATTGCTGGCTCATGTTGAGATTTTCATTGACCAACACCCCCGAGTCTTTCTCCTCAGGGCTGCTCTCAATCCATTCTCCACCCAGCCTGTATTTGTGCTTGGGATTGCCCTGACCCAGGTGCAGGACCTTGCACATGGCCTTGTTGAACCTTATGAGGTTCACATGGGCCCACTTCTCAAGCCTGTCCAGGTCCCTCTGGATGGCATCTCTTCCCTCCAATGTGTTGACCGCAGCACACACCTTGGTGTCATTGGCAAACTTCCTGAAGGTGCACCCAATCCCACTAGCCATGTTGCCAACAAAGATGTTAAATAGTACCGGTCCCAGTACCGACCCCTGAGGAATGCCACTTGTCACTGCTTGCCACTTGGACATCGAGCCATTGACCACGTTCCTCAATAAGGAAGAAGACAGGAAAAGACAGACTGAAGTGTTTTGCTGATGATCAGTTTTTCTCTACGTCTGCCGAGACTCAGAATATATAAAGCATACTTTGGAATTAAAATTTCAACTAGCTCAGGTATATACCCACATTGTGTATTTTTTCTTAAGTTACAACCTGTATTTTTGGGGCAAGAACTACTTTGATTCATCCAGTTATTCAGCAAGTGTGAGTGACTAGTATTACCTGACAATAGTGTTTCTACGGCACATTAGAAATCATTGCTTCTGATAAATATTTTTACAGTATATTTTCCTACTGCTCTCGCTGTCATTATGGCATCTCTATAGATGTGTAATGCTTGCCAAACAGAAGGGCCATTCCTTCACAAACCTTTATTGATGCAGGCATTTGAAACAACATTCTGGCTTGTCTTGCAGCTCCCTTGTGCAAATAGCGTCAAGATGCAGAAAAGGGCATAGGTAGTAGAAAGAAATGGGAGTGACAGGAAGGCTGCTGTATGCCAGGATTTTCTCCAGGAGGTTTCTATAAATCTTCTGACCTGAGGTCCTCTGCTCTGGAGATTTAGATCCTGCTGTTCTGTCTCTTAGGAGAGGACATGAGCAATTAGCAGCAGTGAGGTCTACCACAATGTGTTCTCAGTTGTTCCTCTCTACACTTGTTTACTTCAGAAGAGCAGTCTGTGGTGCTGATGCCCTCTCTGCTAGGGATTGTGCTAATTACTCAGCTTTAAAGATGTTCTCAGTCTTGATGGTGGCCACTTAAGCACTGCATGCAAAGCGAATCACTTTCAACTGAAGGGGTGAGAACCTACCTCACAGTCCTTCAGTACCTAGTCACACAAGCAGAGTCAGATCAGAGTTCAAACCCTGGGTCATTAACTCCTCATATGAGTATCTTAGCAATTACTCTTCTGATCATTCCAAAATGGAACCGGTCCCATAAGCCACTTCATACAAACTACTTCAATAATACTTGAGAGTCAATGAGCAATAGAGTAAGAATGACTCTCCAACCTGAGTACTCATTTTGGAAGCTGGGGCAAACCCTGTTATAGTCAACACAGTGGAAAAGAAGCTTCCTCAGTATAGCAAAGGAGAGAATTGTATATAAAAAGTCAGAGAGAATAATCCTTTTGTAACAGTTTTGTAAACCTTGTCTTGCATTTCCTTGCCTATTATGTTTGCATTTGCCAAACGTTTGCATTTTCCAAAAATGTTTCTTCTTGAGACATATGGAACATTTCATGTTAAACGAAGTACAGTGGGCTGGGTGGGGATGGTAGTGGTTTTGGTGTGAAAACCTGGAAAAATTGTTAATTCGGTTCAGTTTGAACCAACATTCTTTTTCAGCTGTTTGGCTTGGCAGCTGAACTGAAAAAACAGTTATTTGAACAGCCCTAAGCTCTCCTTTGCAGTTGGACCCCTGCGTTTTACTAGGAAAATTGTAGCATAGTCCCTGGAGCTGTTCATCCATGACACAGAAGCATTAAATGGAAATCACACTAAAATTTAGGGTTGTCTGAAGTTTTTGGAAATAAGGGAGCTCTAAAATGGGATTGTTGGTATCCACAGTATGTGTACGACTGGGCTCACCAAAGACACACTGTTGTTTTCGCAGATTCCCTCTGTCATTTGCTTGTCAAAAAGATAGCTCTGATACACATCCTTCTGGGAAATATTAGAAAGAGGAGAGCTCTTGACTTGTGTGCATTGTTAGCTGGGAACAGAGGCATTCCTTTTTCTAACTTTTTCATTCCATGATGTAATGAGAATATTTTAAACCAGGACAAGCAAATTGCAAGTGCTAAGCCTTTTCCTAGATGCTGCTTGTGATCAAACACACCCATCCACGCTTTTAAATACCTCATAATTAAACATGCAAAAATGGAGACTTAATTTGAACATGTAAATTAATCACATGTTGTAACAATTGGAATTCATAACTGAACATCCATTAGCAGACAACACTGTTCCTCATTCTTTTGTTTGCATGTTTATAGTAATCACGCAATAGGATTTATGGTGCATGTCACCCTTTGAAAATTAATTCTGCATCAACTTAGGAGATGTGTTCCCATTTCTATTGTATAGCTTTGCTATATAAACGCAAATAATTGCAAATTAAGCCCCAGATGTCTAAAGAGCAGCAGGAGTGACCATTATTTGATGTATGATGCACGTCATGTCATTTCTGTGTCACTCCTCTAGGGGTTAAATGAGTTTCATGTTTTGGACATCTTAGGAAAATAATAAACAATGTAGCTCATCCAAAAAACATCTGCTGATTTTTTTTTTTGTTAAATAGAAAACAAAGATATTTAAAATGTGTTTTCAATCGCCTGCTAAGAAAATAAGTTTACATAAAATAAACCTTTTTTCATCCTGAAAATTTGTGATTTACCTTCTGTGGCAATTTAGAAAACGCCAAAATTTATCCACATTGTGTATTTAGCAAGTTAGGAACTCAGTTGCTGTGGTGGGCTACATTAAACATAGATGGATGAGAATGAGGTCAGTGGAGTGAACGCAAGCTGCACCCCTCAGAGCTAATGTGCGTGCACATTACCTTGAAGAGGTTTACCTGATGGATATCTCTATTTGCCTGTTTCAGTGCGTGTGCATGATAGGCCATGAAGCTTTCCCTAACAAGCATTTGTGAAAGAAACAGCCCTTTTACATTTGCATTTCCATCAAACACCAGCAGCGCTTCTGTTCAAAGGAGTGGAGTTCACCTGACTCTGCTGGGGTCAGAATTCACTGTAGGACTTGGGCTCTTCATCATGTAATATGGGGCCTACTCAGTAAAGCCTCGTCATTAACTTGGATCTGGCCTTGGCATTCCTCTCCATCAGCTATTGATTATTCAGTTGACAATATTGAGCTTTCTCACCTATACAGGAGAAGTTCTTCACAACTGAACCTCTTCTCTGGTTTTATTATTTAAATCCAGCTTGAGCCTCAGCGTCCTGCTTCTTAATGCGCTACGCAGCTGTCTTGCGCTCTTGGCATCATGCCATCTTCATGTTACACCTCCCAATAGGTCAGCCGCTTCCACTCTGTTGTTTTGTTAATCCCTTTTAAGTAACCACTTTTTTATAGTGCTACTTAGAGGAAATACCTCTCCAGTAATGCCTCTGAATCACTTACAGCCTAAAATGTTGCCATATGCATCTTAAACTTAAAGAACCCTACCCTGCCCTATTCTGTATAGTAAAATCGTGTCTATAGACACTGCAGAATTGTGATGAAAATAAGGAGGAATTTTGTAAAGAAAAGCCTCTCACCTTCTTGCACGTGGCATACTTAACTCTGATGGGAAGCACTTGGACATATATCAGAACTTGGACTGATCAGTTATCAACCTGGGGCCTAGATAATGATGGGGGGCTACCCTGGGACAAAATGTACTAAGTGTGAAGATAGGAAAATAGTTATAAAAATGCAGCAAAATAGCTTTGTGATAATTAGAGGAAAGGAGGTCACAGCCTGTCTTTCTTTCCTACGCTAGCCTCTTATTTATTATTGTGGCATGACAGCATATGGCTCTGAGTTTTTAATGGACTAATACCATTTCTCAGTTGTTTTTGCTTTCTCTTTTCTCACAGTAAGATGCGACTTAAATTCCTAAACTCAAAACCCCCAAAAATTCAACCCACAAGCCCCAGTGGTATTTGGAGTTTATGTATTCTTTAACCAAAGGCCTTTACATAACCAGATACTGGTACATTCTTTAGTGAAATTCTTGAAGCTTTGGGCTTAACCGCTACTTCTTGCAGTGATGTGCTTGAAAAAATGTCAACTATGTAGCTGTACTGGAGGGCTGTGCAGCTGAGGTATGTCCTTTTTCTCAAGGTGGCAGACTGGTGTCAAGGTGTAGACTGAGGCAGGGTGCTGGCTCCAGCTTGAGCAGTACCATGGTGGCATCAGAATTTTGGTGTCTGTATTTAAATATTTTTTGTTATTTTCATTATTGCAGAGAAAAGCTGAAGGTCGGCATGAATGAATCCACTACAGAGACATGTGCTGGAGCAAGCAGAGAACTTAAAAGCTTTGTGAGTTGGGAATTGCCTCATTCATTTTTCATAAGTTATTAATTCTGAAACCTTTGTGCTGCCTGCAGCAGTGGACTTGGGTGTGTACGGGAGAAGTTCTTCAAATTGTGGGCAAAGAGAGTTGATTTCTGAGAGAACAAAAAGCAACAATACAACAAAATCCTTGGTGGAAGGAGAGATATAAAAGTGCTTAAAGAGGCTTGAGAGAGAAGGAAACACACAAAGGGTTTACAAGGCTGTAGTTAAAAAAAACTAAGTAGGATTTAGAAATGTACTTAGAAAAAATAATCCTGAAAAGGAAGAGAACAACCTCCCTTTCCACCCAAAATCAAAAAGGAACACTATTAAAATGTTCTTAAAGTATTTAGTTTCTTCTAATAACACTCATGATACATTGGGCAGTCCAACATGATTCTGTGTGCATTGGCAAAGCACAGTAGCCTTTTGGATACTTAGTCTTCATCTAAGTGTGTTTCAGGTCTATGTGTGATAAACCTCATTTACTAAATATGGGAGGTTGATCTACTCTATAACACAGCAGTTGTGTTTCAAGTAGTAAACCAAAATGATAAAAAGGTGTCAGGCTTTTTGGCTCTTAGTTGACTTCTTACATTTTTCTCTGAAGCGTGATGTTAATGAGAAATCTCATTTTCAGGACCGTTTTGCTGAAATATGCCTGAGACGTGATTGGTTTTCTTCTAAATCCTCTATATAATCTGCATTGCCATTCAGTTTACTGTGGAAGACTACTGTGTCCGCCCAGGAATAAAATCCAAAATTGGGCCTTTCTTTCCCGTATCTTTGACAATATTCTTCTTCAGATATCCTGAATGGAAACATCATCAAGAAGCATGAGTCTCAACAGCCAGAGTCTACAGTAAGCTAATCATGCACTGCTATTCTGGGCAGTGGATCCTTCGTGGCCTTAGGCAGGCTAAGCACATGATCTTTCAATCTCAGTTTCCCTTTCTGTAATATAGGGTGATGAGAATAATTTCATTCTTATCTGACACAATATTTTTATGTGCTATAGAGAGGTGAAATAGCCTTATTAAGGCTATTAAGGCTATTTATTATTATTATAATCCTTAATAAGGATTGTTCAAAATCAGAGCATATCCATCATTCATCATCTAATAGTTTCAATTTTCTTTTTTTTTAATGAAGGAACTCAGTTCATAATTAAAGAGACCAAAACATTTAAAGGTTGGATTCGTCTTCTGGAGAGTATCCTGAATTTCAAGAAAACTACCCCCCCACAGTTTCATTATGAGAAATATTCTAAAGGCTTTCCAAAAGTTTTGTCTTTATGCAGAACCACAGTCTGTTTATTTCTTCATGCCAAAGATGAGGTTTGGCACAAGATTGTCCCATACTCTTGCCAAAAGCTTTCCTAAGAGCACACTCAGTTAGTTTATATTACTACTTTTGAAAAAGGAAACATTAAAGAAACCATATTTTTAATACAGTATAAAGGTCCTATGAAGGCTGAAAATGCCTCCCTCTGTCCCCACCTCACTGCAAAGGGCTGGGGGAAGTGAGGGAAAAAGGAGCCCTACAGTCAAAGAACTGCCTCTGTGTGAGGCCTGGGAGCTAGGAGAGCTTCGCTCTAACACTCATTTTCCTGCGGGCTCTGTTTTCAAAAATTGTTTCTAAGTCTGGTTGCCCAAGTGGAGACAACCATGGCTTCATTTTCAGCAAGTCTGGGCACTCTTAACACCTGTTGATTTTACTGTGACTGTTCAAGGGAAGAAGGACCTAGGATGCCTCCTGCCAGTTTCCCAAACTACTGCAAGTGCACAGAGTACCCGGTGCCTTGGTCTGTCCCTCTCCATCTGTGACCCTATGAGCACTATTGCATCCCCTCTGCAACTTCTATGAAGGGTCACAAAGCCAGAGAAAGGCCATGGTTCTTGTATGTCCAACTTGCATTTTCTTTGCTTTTAAAGTAGTATAACATCTAGCTTGTGTCTGGAACCCCAGACCTTTCTCTGATACCTGGAGTCACACAGCAGGCATATTCTCTAACTTTTGACTTAATATGGCATTGTCCTATCTGTTGGGGAAAAAGAGACTTGAGGGATCTGACTAACTATGCTGCAGAGAGAACTGTTGTTGACTAAACTGTTTTGTTTAAATGCAGAGGTTTAATTTTTTTTGCACTTCTAGGTAGTCTTAAGTCTGGGATAATATATAATTAAAACACAGAAGGCTATTGTCGTAGAAATGCCTGATTATGTAGCTGTATTATGCACAGAGTGAGAGAGCATTTCAGGTGATTGTACAAAGACTTGTGTCTTGTAAAAGTATGTGTGTATGGGTATCCATCTGACCATCCATCCATTTATCCATTCATCAGAACTTGGATTGCATTTTCAGAAACTAAAGCCAGATGTTAAAGTCTTCAACCATCTGAATATCTCTCTCTCCCTGGAGTTGTCCATTCAGGCCATTCATTGTCTATGGGCTGCATGTGCCAGGGGTAATCGGCTGTCAAAGAGAAATCAACTAAAACATGGAAGATGCTTTTTTGCATTTCAGTTACCCACTAAAATGGCAGCCAAAATTTCTGCATGTAATTTTCAAATATGCTTTGCTTTTTTTTTTTTTTTTTTTTAAATGAAACCACCACATCCAGAATTTCTTGTTCAACCACAATGCCTTTTCCTTCCAGGGATCAGTCCAAAGAATTTCTATTAGGTGGCTGAATACCTAAGTGTTAGAGATGCATATGCGAGTCTCCAGTCTTGCATGGATGGGATCCTTTTTTTCTGTAAACGTATCTGTCTTTGAGATCTGTCAGAGTTGCACTAATGTGGATCGAGATCCAGGGTCAGGGCCTTTAAGACTTTTTAGTGAAAGTTATCACTTGAGTACGAAGCATTTGTACTATGATATGAAAATGAAACGGTGCTGTAAATTCTTAACGTACTCAAAGAGGGAGTTATTTTACAATTTACAGTTGTCTTCAATACTGGTGTTTCTGGAGAGAATAAATATGGAAAGCTTCAGTGGGTAGATCCTCCTGTCATAACTTCACACTGATACTCAGATGGCATGAAGAACTTCATCCATTTTTCTGCTGTGAATAGATATTTTGTTTAGTTAACCTGCTGGAGGATTTAAAAGGAAATCAACATGTTCTGCAGACTCAGAGAGTGGGGACTGTTTATTTGTACATTCTGACCTCCTGCATATTACAGGCCAAAAAATATTGCTCTGTCACATCCGCATTCAGCCCAATTCCTTCATTGTTTGTTTGAAGTGTTACCTGTAAATGTAAACTTGTGAGCACAATTTCTTTTCTACTGTTGTTAATTTTGAAAAACTGTGATTCCCTGAGCTCAGAATGAATAAAGTCTCGTTTCCTATGGCATTAGATTCTCTGGTTTTCTAACAAGGCACAAGCTCCAATTGGAGCTTTTCCAGTGGCTAGGAAATTCCTGACAGCTCAATACTGGTGGATTCTCTGAAGCCTAGTAGGTTATATTCACACTGAACCCTTTCATTTATTGGGAACGCTATTAAGGTCATCCTGTTTGCCCATCCAACTGCTTTCCTGCATCATGTTAAGAATGTAATTGTTTTTGAGGTGTCTGCTTTTCTCAGATGTGATTGGAATTGGTGATTGTGTCCAAAAATTATCGAAGGGGTAATATTCATGTGACCAATCATGCAGGCAAAGCTTGACAGCATAAGATTTGTTTCCCTAGGAAATCTGGTACCTGTACTGCCAGAGATATCCGAACCCCTGTGGATTTTTATTGTTCTATTCTTACTGTTCGTTAGAGAAGGAGAGATAAGAGAGTTTCATCAGATGTAAAACAGCATTCCCAGAGGATATCAGCAATGACCAATGGACTAATTTCTGACATCCTGCCCCTTTCTGGGGTTGCGTTTCATCATGGTAGGTCTTTAAAAAGTACATTTAAAATACACTGCCCTGCTAGACTGGAAATGAGAGTTAGTAAATAGTTTAATTTTTGTCATATTTTCAAAGTACTTCGTCATGTCAACAGCCAATAGGCAGGATGCAAGTGAAATGTTGAGGCTCTGTTTGCCTTCACTTCTGTTTGTATTTGCTATATCTGAAGACACTCCTAGATTTTGTTACAATAATACTTTTCATTTAGAAATTCGGACCTCCTCTGATGTGAGCCCCAAACATTTCCATTTCTAAGTGCAAAAAGTTGATCCCTATGTAATTATAAAGTGGTGCCAAGTTCTAACCACACTACCTTACCTACACTAGTCCTTTGGAAATGTTTTACTTGCAACAACTTTATATACCAAACATGTTTGTTTAATAAAAATGTTGTTATGATAACTATAAACAACATATTTTTTATATGACTAATGTTTTCATGAAGTTGCTTTCATTTTCACAGGTCACTGCTTCCTTTTCCAGCCTCACAAACAGTTTTCTCAATCATCTTGGGCACTGAGTTGGTGCCTCAGCACTTGGATCTGTGTTCTATGATTTGATCTTCTTTTCAGAGTGTTCTCTCATTTGTCCCTGTCCATGTGATGTTTTTCTGACACTATTTTTCCTTCTTGTGCCACTTTATCACTGTTTTTCTCCATGACATGCCGTTAAAAGAGGTGAGATATCCGGAAAAAAATTAGATTTAGCATGAAAAAAAGAAGCAGCTGACCAATAAACTACTAGAAAGTAAGTAGTTTTTCTGATTTGTTATGTGTGTCTGTGTTGCTATCTTAAAATCTACATTCATGATTTTATCTACAACATAAGGCGTATTTTGTAAATGAGCTTCAACACTCTATCAAATTATAATTATTCATGAATAGTCTCTCTTTATTGTTAATGATATGCATCGCACTAACAGAGTTTGATATACTGATTATAAGAATAAAGTTCATCTGAGGTAACAGAGTTTATTCCGTTCTCAGGCATCCAGCCTGGATCTCAGCTGCAAAGTAAGTACCTCTCCACATCTCATTACCAAAATAGCAACCTTCTTAATCCGTTGCTGTGAAGAACAAAGGTTCGATTCAGTCTCTGGAGCAGAAATAGGATCTTATTAATGCACTGGCAACTACAGTGTTGTTATTTTTGTTAGAAAAGGGAGAAACAGGAATTTGCTGATATATGTTAGATTAAGGGCTGTTATTGTTTTGAGATTAATCGGATTGTTAGTTGGGCCTTTCCAATGGCAGTTGGAAATCTACAAAATGTCATGTAATTTAATATTCTGGATGAGTTCAGGGGCTACTTCCTGGAAATTCACTTCTATTCTTTGTATCTGTTCTGAAAGAATCACTCAGGGTATCGGTTAAATGGTGTATTGCTTACTGCACAAGTGGTGGAACTAGGGGGAAAGTTCTGCCACTCTTGCCTGGAGTGCTGGTCCTCGTGGGCTCAGTCCACTTGCTATCCAGTGGATCAGAGCTGAGGCCCAAGGCACCAGCAAGGTACCTAGTGCTCAGCCTTTGTGGAACACTGACTCAGAGAAGGTCTGTGCATTAGCCAAGCGTCCAGGATTGAACACGCTACAGCTGATGTATGAATTCACATTTTGAAGTATTAGAGCTCTGGTGATGTTTTATGAAGTCTTTTCTTTCTTTTGAAAGATTTGCTGTCATGTAGTGTTGGGCTGCAGTGGACTGTGGAATTTGGGATCCCTGTGGAGCAGGCTCTCTATGCCTCTGGCAGCTCATCAGGATAAAGTTGAAATTAGGATTGCAGAGAAGAGCCAGAGGAATTCCACTTGGTGAATTGAATGTTATTGAGCTTGAGGACCTGGAAAAGGGTGAGGGAAGGATCTGGGTGAGCTCCCAAATTGGTATGAATGACTGGCATAGAAGGTATTGCTTAGAGCAAAAATAAATTCAGTGTAACTGATCCGTTGAGACCAGCAAACTGTTTCTGGAAATGACTGGTGCTTGATAATTCTTAGCGATAGGCAAATGCCACACTCCAAAATACGTGTGGTCCATTGTGCAATTCTGTGTGGGTGTGGATCTTTGCAGGTTATTGGCCTATGCCCTCTGGCACAAAATGTGTTTGTATAAGTCTTAGCATGTAGAACTTTGGGTGTTTATCTTCATGTGTATGTGAAAGGTTCAGGGTTAAGCGGGGGAGAACTATCCCAGAAACTGAGGTCAGCAGAAGCATTCTGGATGACTCTTGCCAGGCCTGAGTACTGTCACAGAAAATGAAGACCAGTAAGATGGCATTTGCAGTGAACCTCGGTTCTCTGCTTCTGTTCCTCCTGGTTAGGACAAACCCGGTGTTTGGCCTACAGGAGATATGACAAAGATATGCCTCCTAATGGAGTATGTAGGCTGAGACTTCTGGACTTTTATCTGTGAGTTGGAAGAGATTTCTAAGCATAGTCTAAGGCAATTATGTTTTATTAATTGCTATTTTACCCTGATCGTGTATGTCCCCAGAAGGCTTTAAGTATCACGCTTTGATAAAACAGGAATGTTTCAAGTGCCAGTAGGATATTTAGGCCCAAGCCTGTTCTCTGTTGTTCCACTGTAAACCTGGGATAGTTGTATTGACTTCTGAGTGACAGTGGTGGAGCTAGAGTAGGACTGGTCCTGAGAGAGGAAGCCGTGAGTGTGTGTGCGCGCCTCGGGCAGCAAAACAGCTGATTGAAGAAACATGCTCCCATTTCTTCTTGGTGATTTCCAGCTGTCCTCTTATCCCTGGCATACAAAACGACATTAATTAGGTTCCGCTTATGAAAATAAGTGAAGAGGCAGTGTATGTTACCTTATAGTGCTGCACATAAACAATGCTACATACAACAAACTGTGATCACATATGCTGAGTGACATTGTAGTTGTTAAGGCAGGGGCTGAGTAAAGAGAAAGTTCATTTGGCAAAGTAGTCATAGGCTAGATGGCTTCTCAGGTTGTGCAATAAAGGAAGACATGGTCCATGCAGAAGATCAGTGTGTATTGCACCTGGACCACAAATGAGAGCATCACAGACTTCATGCTTTGTTCATCACAGGTCTTTTAGTATTGACTGAGGCAGGAGGAAGGAAAGATCTAAATAGCACAGTAAAGGAAGAAGGCAGTATTGCTACTTTCCGCCATCAGTAAGCATATATTTGTAGGATGTTAGCGGTTTTGGGTGTTTTGTTTTTACATTTCTTGCACATTTTTTGATTAGGGATCCTAGATGACTTCCTCAGAGAATACGAAGAATAAGTAAATATAAAATGTATTTGAAGAGTTTGCATACCTAGATTTTCCCACCTCTTAGTATATTGTCACCATGCGAGACTGAATGAGTGATATTCTTATGCTGCTGCAGCAAGACCTGATGCCCAGGTTGGTAGGAAGGTATTATAAGAAATTGACTGAAATCAAGAGAGGCAGAAGAAAACACCTTAAGGAAGGCATGGAAATCACAATGTCTTAACACCATAGGTGAATTAGATGGGCTGCTACAGGCTCTGTCTAAAGCAAATTGGAAATTGCAAACTCAAATTTAAGTGAATATTAGAGACTTAGTGGACAAAGTTATGCAAAAGTTGGGATACGTGTGCAGGCTGCAGTCATGATGGAAGAGTTTCTGTGCAAAGGAGAAGAAGGTGTTGACAGGTTAGGGCTGTCAAACTAGAAGTGTTGTATAAGCCTCGAGAAATTATCCCTATGATTTAAAAATATGAATAATAAATGAACTACAGATACTAGTGTGGACAACAATGAATCTGGACTACTGAAAAACCAATGTTTGATTACTAAGATTATTTGGTAAATAAATGGCCTGTTGGGGTCATCAAACAGCAACATTCTATGAATTGTGGTTTGAATGTCGAGTAGGTTTTTTTTGGTTTAGATCATATAATGTAACTGTGATGAAGTTCTGTTGTGACAGGGGGGAACTTTTTTCCTGGGTGTGTGTGGACAGTGGGGGAGAAAACAGAGAAGAACGCAGAAAACCTGTTTGGAAGGGTAGGGGGAACTCTTGCCTTATATGAATTTTCTCTGTGTTACACTTAACTCCTGATTCAAGCTGAGTTCAGAAGTGCTGCAGATCTTCAGGCAGGTAGTTTGCACTTAATTTAGTGCATTAACCTAGCTATCCACTGGGTGGAGACGGCAGACAAACTTCCTATTAGGTGTTTTGCTATAAAAATGATGGGTGGAAAGTAGCCCAAGATCTAGAAAAGTAACTCAGAGACATGGTAGAAAAGCACAGGAGGCTGGGGCTGGAGGTCAAAGTGGACAAGATTCAGAAGCAAACCAGTTTTAGTTCTCACTTGTGCTTTTTACTCTAGAAAGACAGAGCAATAGGATTTGTGTCCATTGTAGAAAGTATAATTCTATCAAAGCATCTGATGTTTATCTCGTGTCTAAGGCTGATGCAGCTGTAGGAAATCTCATGTGTTGGCTGATTTCCATGACCTTAACCAGGGAGCTTTTAGACAGCAATACTGAATTTAAATCTATCTGTCTCATCCTCTCAGTAATACTTTGTGAGGTGCTGATTTTCCCTGGGGACCTGTCACCTTACAGAATCTGGGAAATCAAATTAGTGATAGGAGTTTGCTAGAGCATATGTGGGTTTCATATTTTCATGAGGAGGTGAATCCTGAGGAAACATGTGCCTCTGAGCAGGAGAGCGCTCAGCCTTCTTAGTGGAGCAGGACTCAGTGTGAAGTTGGGAAAGTGTCAACGAGGAAGAGTTTTGGTACACAAAATAAGGAGTAATCATATCAATTGAGAAAGCAAAGGAAACTACCGTGCTCTGATAGGCTCTTCAAACTAGTGAGCAAGGCCAGCCTTTACTGCACTGTTAGAATATTGCACAAAATTCATCCTGCATTTCTACTCCTAACTGCTTGAGTAACTGAAGGTATGTCTTCTCAGGCTTTGGCAGGCAGATATGAACTCTGTCCATGCTCCAAGCTGGCTGGGTGAAAGCTGGCTCTGAATAGGAAGCTGTGTAGCCATCATTAGCATGTGGCTGAGCCTGAACTAATAAGTCGTGCTGGGAAGCAGAATATATTAGCTTGGGATCAGCTTTACAGGGCTGCAGTTACATGACTTTAGGATTAGAGGTGGCTTCTATCTGGGCATTTTGAAGCACTTGCAGAGGGAATTGCATCTGCTTGCAAATCTGCCATGGAAGTGCACCCTTAATATGTTAGAAGGGTTAGCCAGACATGGCGATCTGGAAAAATGGTGCCCAAAAGGCTGCTCATTCTTTTAAAAAAAAAAGTCTTAGGAAAAAATACAGTGCCAAACTCCAGCTTTAACAAACAATCTGCTTTCAGGTGCTTTCTGTCAGGTCTGAGGCTTAGTGTATACTAATGTGAGAGGGAAAGACTTAAAACTGTGTGTTTGAATGGAAACCCAACTGGTCAGTGGGAAGGACTGTGCAGCCATGATGAATGAGCACCTTGCAGTAATATCTGCCTGAATTAAATGTCACTCGCTATACCGTCCATTACACAAACCACTTGCTCCCTTGTTTACAATGAATGGAAAGTGCTAATGGCAGCTTATTTATCTGGTGTCCTAGACTCCTAGGTCGCTTACGTACCTTTGAAGATGTTCTCTTTCAAATTACTTTCTGTAGTTCATTTCCATGGCTCTGATTTTCAAAAAAAACCCTGTTTCTAAATAAAATTCATGGGTGTTTAAACAATTATTTTGTCCTTACCCTAGGGAGTCCATTAGTTGCTATGTTCTTGAAGCAAATTGAAACAATGCATTCTGTAGGATATAAAACTATTTCTAACTGCGGCAGTGTATCATTGCAGTCATTAGATTAATACCAACTATTATCATCCAGGATGCTCATCTGGTTTTACTGAGCTTTGTTAACAAAATGGAAATGTATGATTAAAGTCATCCTGTCTGTCTTTTTAAAGTTGTGCCTGTGAATGAGTCACTGTTTTACAAATGGGTGTTGCCAGACACTGATATTGAATACGGCTCCAGCCGTCAGAGCTCTGGGTCCAGCACTGCATTCTTGGAGTCCAGACTGGAACACTGAAATTCCCATTGAAATCTGTGGGAATTCTGCATGGCCAAAGCCCAGCTACCTTTGTGGCTGGCTGTGGCAGCTCGGAGAGAGATGTAGTTCTGTGCAGTAGGCACGTAATAGCTTGGGGACTCAATATGAATTTCATGCATCTCTTCACTTAGTCACTTGAAACCCAAGACGGAATTGAGGATACCACATTCCACTTAAGCGTTGTTTGTTTGAGGTCAGTTGAGTGCCCTCTGCTGTCTCTGGACGTGACACCTTCTGCTCCACTGGCAAAGCTGCAGCTGTGGTTTCCGTGCTCACTGGGCACAAGAACTATTTGCACAGAGCAAGCCCCAGTGTGTCAGTCGGCTTGCCTGCCTTGCCCGCTGCAGTGGCCCTGGCTGGCCGCACGAAGGGTGGAATGTGCTTCAACCTTTTGGCAGATATATAGCTGTTTGCATGCCCCAAAGATCTTTGGGTGGAGTTGCTCACAGAAAGCTGTGTCTTATGGGCAAGGTTGACCCAATAGTTAATTTAGCTTGTTTGCTTCACATACGAGATAGGGTTTGAATAGTCCTGGCCTTGGGGAATTTCACATCTGGATTCAAATTCTTCATGGCTACTGTCCCCTAATCTGTGCCATGGGCTGTTCCCAAGTCCTAGTTTTGTACTTTTCCAAGCTTTGTGTTTCATGTCATCCCCTCAGGGGCATTTGTAAAAGTGGGAGGGCCGGATTGGTAGTTGTAAGAAAGAGAAGTATCATCACTGACGTCAATGCAGCTCTGCCACTTCACATTTGCAAGGGATCAGGCCTGTCTACCAGTGTCACAGTCTGCTGGGGAGGAGGGGAGGCAGCCTGAGAAGTGTTGGGCTTGCACTTCGCCAAGTGACAAACAGAGTCTGAGTGCAGTAGCCAGACATGTTATAAAACAGGCTGTTGGAGAGACAGCTCTGTGTGGAGGCTTGAGTCTTGATTTACTCCTGGTCATTGTCCTGATATTCCATGGCTTTAAGACAATTTTAAAAAAACTTAATATATGGACTTCTGTGAGGGTAGTTGACTGAGACCCCTTGTGTGGTTTCTGTGTGGTCTCATGTGGCATAGGAGGCCAGCGCTGGGCATAGTTGCGTTTGTGCAGTTGGGTAAGGCTGTAGTGGAAAACTCAAGGCTGGTTGCTCTGTGTTACCAAATGTATGGCTGCACACAGGTTTGAAGTCATTTAGAGCTTCCAAATCGTTTACTCATCTTGGGATATTTTAAAATATTTTTGAAAGCATGAGTTTAAAGGAATAATCCTGAATTGAAAGGGAGGGAGACTGAAAGCACCGAGTAAAGCAGAAGAGAGCTAGCGTTTTCTTGGGTGCAAAGGGGAGTAGAGGAGGGGGAAAAGGCCACTTGGTAATAACACACCCTTTCAGAGATCCGCTAGTGCTATTCACAGAACTCTGCCTCTTTGGTGCATTTCTTCTCCTGTGCTCTTGCTCATCTGAACAGTCTCTCCAGAAATCAGCAATTGTGAACACATAAGAAGTAATTCTTTTTGCCAGGTAAATGGGAACAATAGTAGAGTGGGAAAGAATGAATCACTGCCATTAACAAGAAAACTAGGGTTGCTCTCATCGTCGACACAATGCAGTGTCTATTCTCAAATGTCAGGGCTAATAACTCACCATTTACAAATTAGATTTAACCCCCTCCCACACAAACCCACATAGTCAGTACTAGCCTTCAAGCTTAGGTCATAGCTGCCTTTCTCTGAGGGCCACCAATAAAACCTTCAAAATATATCTCCTCCAGACAGTCTGGCTGCTTTCAAGATTGAATACTCCTCCCCTTTTCCCTTTGGATTTTGTTTTAGTTACAGCTACATCACTGAAAAATGTGGAAGTGTCTTTGAAAGCCCATCTAAGGCCCTAATTATCCTTAATGTAAGAGGACCATTATCGTCTACAGATGAAATGAATAATACAAGTAGTAAGAAAGATTCCAAAGTTTTGGTTACCTTAATAAATTCCTAAACGTGAAGGAACTCACAGATCTTTATCCAATGCAACCAGAAATTATTAATGCAGGTGGGAGTATCAAAAGCTTGAGTGTTTCAGCTGGCATCTTACAACATTTTCTGTTGAGATGGTGTTTTTCATCCAGTGTACTGATGGACTGTAACTGTAGCTGCCCAGAAAAGATGTAACGAGGATGCCAGTTTCCTAGATAACCATCACGTAGGTGTAGAACATGAGATGCTGCTAATTTCAGATGCTCATCAGGATATTAATAGCCTCCTTACTTTGAAAGTAATGGGCTTGTTTGAATTCCTGGTCCTGAAATATAGGAAACATTCAGGATATATTTTTCAACCTGGATTGCTTTTAAAGTGAAGTTGAAACAGGTAACTGGAAAAAAGGACGCAGAAACAAATTTGGAACTGATTAGTAAAGTCCATTTAACAGATTCTGCTTGCCCAGTCCAACACAAGCAGTTTTTTATTAATTAATAAATCATTCTCTCTTTCTCTGCAGATTGAGAATTCTTCAAAGTGGTTTACATGCAGTTCTTAGCACAGCTGCTTGCTGGGGGTGTGTGCTCTGTGTGGGGGATCTATCAGCAGCCTGGCTACCTCTCTGTGATCTTGGGTAAGGCCTGGATAAAAATCAAAGGCCAGATTGTTCTGTTTTACCAAATGCGTTGCCTGGGGCCAGCTAATTAATCGAATGTCTAGGAATGTCATACATCTCTTGAAAAAAAAGTGTCACTTGAAAATTGCTATTGTTTTAACTGAATGTTGTCATTTTCACATAGTGACCGATATCTCAGCCTACCAGTTTTTTTAATAAAGCAAACTGGAACATGGGAAAACAGGCCACTCATAGGGGAACACTGTCTGTTTTTAAGTTATTTTTTAACGTAGGTCTCACAGAGCCATAAATGCTCCCACATGTTGACTGGGGGCCTTACCCTGAAATCCAAACTTGTGTTTCATTCTTATGAGTTATTCCATCATAAGGCAGTGCCCGAGGCTGATTGTAAACAGGGGTTGCAGAATTGGCCTGATTTTGACCAAGAAATAGAGCATAACTCTGGGAACATTTGCTGGAGATATGGCACTTAGTAACATGGGCAGACCAGCTGAAACTCCGAGGTTGTGCGTGGCGGTAGGCATGCAGGCTTGTCTACCAGTAAGTGTTTGCAGGATTGGGTGGTAGGTGGTCCTACTTTATTTGCTGTTTTAACAGAAGTCTGGTACTTGTTATGGAGTGAGTTAGTTCCTCTGGGAAAGGTGGGTGTAACTTGTCAGGACATGAAGGATAACTAACCTCAGACATTTGGGAAGTTGTGTGTGTGTGTTTGTGTTTTGATGCATATGATTTTGTTATGTAAAATAGTGAGGCTCACCCCCTTCTCTGCCTGATCATGCCCTCTTGTGGGTTTCTGCACAGTTCTTTTGAAGGAGAAGGGTAGCTCATATGATGAGGTGAGAAAGAAGATGAATGGAAATAGAAACCAGGAGGAATCAGATCTTCAGCTGAATAGTTATAAGGGCTTCTAGCATTCAAAAATTTTTTGTCCTGTGTCACTGGGCCTATAGGGGGAAAGTGAACATTATCTAAAGGTTACATCTTGGTTTTTACAGCATAATTTGGTCACGATTTAATTCTGCATGATGAGAGACATTTTGTATGGTATCCCACTGCAAGTATTTCTCAAATGCATCCCCATGCTGTCAGAAGAGCTAAAATCCTTCTTTTTCTTCTCTGTGTAGCTCTTGGATTGGCAGCTGGTTTTCATATGATTTGTTTCTATCAGTGCATTACAGCAAACCTTTGCCATGGGTATAACTTTGAACATTTCTTATGTTGAAAACTCCTTCAGTTGGCAAATGGATCATTCAGTGCTAGATTTTCTGGGAACCCAGCAAAGATGGAGGTGGAAAGAAGCCATGGAGGTTTAGGAGGAGTATCTTTTTATCTGTCAAATACAGTTGTAGTGTCTCTGCGACACTGTGCTTTAAGTCCTGTGTGCTGGTCTTGGCTTTTGTGAGAGTTCTGGAAGAGTTTTTTGCACAGCACAGTCTGATTGACAAAGAGGTTTTCTGTCCTCGCATGACCTTCCTTTAATTTTAAAAAAAATTCAATAAAAGTTCAGCCACACAGCAAGGGATGAATTTAAAGACTGCACACCATGTGACAATGGTAAAACTTTCATAATAGCCATCATATTTGTTGGTTTAAAAATCAACTTCATTGTCATAGTTAATAGTTTGCAGCTGCTCTAGAACAGAGGCAAATTGCTATGTATGTGTCAGTCTTAAACGCAAGTAAGATCCGCTGACTAGGATGACTTGGTTAGTTTTTCCTATCTATTGGTAGTATTGCTGATCATCATCTCTATGCGATGAGAGGAATTCATTTCCACATTTCAGCACTGCTGAGCTGACTATGTGATCTTGGAAGTAAAATAAACTTCTTCTCAGTGGCCTGCCAAAGTATACTCCATGACATCCCATTAAAAAGGCTTCCAGGGTCCTGTATAAGTAGGTACAGTCCCCCTGCAAATCTATGGCATATCATCAGCATTGATTTAACTAATGAAGGTAAGTTACATGAAAAGTGTTAAAGAATCACAATTTATCACCTAATGTGAAGCTCGGGAGTAAAAGAAGCCTTGTTGGAAGATCACCAGGTAAGTTGTCTGCCAACTTATAACTTCTGAAAAGTATTTATAATTTCCACCATGTTCATATCAGATAGAAATGAGAAGTAGACGGAACAATCCTTCTCTATCATGCTGGTGATGTGCAGAATGTGTGAAAAGTCAGAGTGGTCCAGTGGCCAAAGTGTAACAGCAGGCTGAGGGCAAGCAAAGGAATATATTAAGTGCCTGCTGGTTATCCTGGACTAGGGGCCATCCAGCAAACCTCCCTAAGGTATTCGAAGCTGTGGCAACTACAGGGCATTATGTCTAATGGGGTGTGTTGTACCCGTCGGCTGAGCAAATATAGTGTTATTTAGTTTTAGGGATATTCTACTTTGCTTTTTCTCCTCCCTACTGTATCTGCTGTTAAAGCAGAACTGAACTTAAACTGTGGACCTAAAGCTGCATACTAAAATGTGAGGGGTATCACTTTTGAGCTACCACAGAAGGACTGTTGTTATTTAAAGCCGAGCATCCCTTGGTGTTTTAGGCATCTGTCTCTGTGTGAAGAAGTCAGGGAGTGCTGGTCAGGCTGTCCAGGATGCTGTGTTCTCGTGGCTGAAGCTCAGTTTTTCCTTCAAGAAAGCAAACAGTAGAGGAGTGAGAAGGTTTAATGACTGAGCTTACAAGAAGACAGTGCTTTTAATGCTGAAGTCGAAGACTCGGAGCCCAAGGAGTGGGAAAAATCCCCCAGGGAAGAGATAGCCCACACAGTCCTGCACTGGATTATTGTCAGTGCTACTTCACTTATTTGGGTGAGGTTTCTGATGTGTTTCTTGGGACAGAACCTGACCCTCAGGTCTCATTTACAATTCAGAGAACTTCAGTTTGGCATTTATGTGCACATTGTGTAATTGCAATAATTTCAACTGTTGTTATCCCTTCAAGCTTGGTTAATTTGTCAATGTGCTACTTTGTTTTATTTGCATAGAGACCATGACTAGCACCGAAGTCTAAAGTAAATACAGGAGATCTCCGGTTAGTCTGTGCTTTCTTTTCCCCCTGGCCTTCTGTCTTTGCTGGTTTGTGGCGATTGCTTGTTTACAAATGAATGGAAGTGTATACCATAAGATGAGTGGAACCTTCAAAACAACCTCTTCAGCTTGTTGGAGGGCTTTAGAAGAGCAGCTCCATGGAGTCTGGAAATGCTTAAAGAATAGGTACTCCCCCCATTTCTTAACTGTATTCCTCATCCTCCTGATGGAGTTTCCTAGCGTTGAGGAGGAAGGGACATCTGGACTGAGCCCAGGTAATTTGTCAGTCAATTCACAATTAGATCAAATGTGCTTTCCTCAGCAAGAGTGAAGAGGGAAGGGAGATACACTGCTCCTGTTAAAAAAGGTGGGACAGATGCCTGGAAGATAACAGCTGTAGCCATGTTGGAACTTCCCCTTTTGTATTAAAGCCGCCTGTATTTTTCTGCTTCTTGGGATAGAGCATCTTGCAGGTTTTTGACCAGTAGTTCTCTCTCTCTGACATCCCTGACTGTTTCCTGAGGATTGTTGATGTGTTGTTTTCCCATGCTGGAAGTCATTCTTTCCTGAAGGAGACTTCTTCATCTGAGCCTACAAGAGCAGTAGGCTTCTGTGAGAGTGGATTTTATCTAACTAAATGTAAATGCATCTGAAATGTAAACGTCTGCTATTATGGTAGTCCCTGACATCCTTTTGTGATCTGTGGATATGCAGTCAATATAGTCAATGGACTGTAGGTACCAATTCTGCTTATCCTAAAGCAGATGTGAAAAATGTCAGATGGACTCTGTCCGTAAGAGTGCCTGTATCTATTGACTAAATGGGAGACTGAGGCGAGATGAATGCTCCCCAATTCTTTGTCGTCTTCTCACTGTGGTGGAGCAGTTTACAGAGGTGGTGGTCTGTATTTCATCTTGCTTCTCAGGTTGCCTTCCTTCTCTCCTCTAAATATTGACAGGACTTTTCAGGGCAGGCATGAAGTAAGTCTGTTGAATATAAATTTTGATTTTTCTCATTGTAGCTTTGCCTGGGACACTGCATAATCTAATGACATTTTGGAACTCCAGGAGAAAACCAGCATGTTTCCACCAGCAAAGGTCTCTTGGAATTGTTGAAAGAAGACTGGAACAGTCCTGGTTCTTGCACTCTCTTTTCATAAGGTATTTTTACTCCTGTCTAATTTCTGAAAAGGAATCTGATTTTGATTTCACATTGTCCCATTCCTGTGGCATTTTTGACGTTGGCCAGAAATGAGAAGCCTTGACTTGGAAAGGTGTAATCAAAACAATGACTAGATATACTTGGAAGAAAGGTTTATTGTTTGGCTTGCTGCCACTGACAGCTGCTAATTACCAAGCAATTATAACCAGACAAAATTTTTCACTGTCTAAAGCTTCCTCTTGGGTTTAATATGTGACTGAAAACAAAAGGCAGAAAATTTTTGAGGAGTTCAAAAAAGGCCAAGAGATATATAAATATCTCCTCAGGGCATCCTTTGCTACCTTGGACTTCATGTCCAGGAGGTTGGCTATCATTGCCTCCTTAGAAAGCATTCTTGGCTCCAGTCTGATCCGTCTTTTCTCTCCTGGCTTCTCAAATAATCAAATCATAAAAGTAGCTTGGGAAATACATTTTGCATCTGTAACTCCTGTGATCTTTGGATGCTTCAAGAGTCAAAACTCCACATGGATTTGCCACAGCTGAGGGCTGTGTATTCGACTCAAAAATCCTTTTGCACACAAATTAGAGGGCAACCAGTGCAAAACAATGTGGTTATAATGCATTAACTAAGCAGGAAGCATGGAGATCAGTCTCTGCTGTGTCAGGAAACAATTTGTCTGTGGAAATGGGATGGCACAGTGCTTGGGAAGACAACGCTGCGAGCAATGTCAGTAGGCTGGCTGCTCAAGAAGGTCCTACAGGGGCACTTGTCAGTGAATCAATAGGCCTGATTTATCACTGTATTATATTAATTCTACTCCAGGGTGACTCCATTCAAGTCAGTGAATTTATCCTAGGGTAAAACTGGGGAAAAACAGTGCCTCATCCCTCTTGCTTTCTGCATGAATTGCTTCCACAGAGCCACATTGATACTTTCAGTTCTGTCTTCTTCAGGGCTCAGCTGTGACAAGGTGGGAGCTGGAAGCCTCTCAGCATTGCCTAGAAGAGTTGGGATATAATCCTGGTACTGGCAGAAACTTCTGAGCCCCAGGTTTTCCAGCTAATCCTTTAAAATAGTTTCTGATGAAGATACATGAATCTTACAGTGTGGTTCTTGAGAAGTAAGGCACTTTGAAAATGGGATTTACTGTTGCAAGGGAACACCAGAGGCTGTCACACCACTAAACCGAGAATAAACAGAGAAGAAAGCCTTCATGAGAATGCCATGAAAGTGGGTATAAATGAGGGAAGGAATAAACTCTTGCCTCCAAACACAGTTTTGCATTTGCCTGTAACAACATGCAGGTGCTTTGCCAGCATGAAGAATAGGATTGAGAACTGGAAATCTATGTCTCCATGTTCGTCTTTCAGCAGGCTTCCGAGCATACACATTCTCATTCAAAAGTCACTACCAAGCTGTTTATGATAGATCTGTGCCAACTGCACTGTTCTATGTAGCCATCTAAGCCAAATCATTGTGACCTGATGTGACTCAGTTTTTTAAAAGGGTGCGCCTTCAGAATTCTCATTTTCTTCAGTTCAAAGTGAAACACTGGGAAAGCATTGGAATGGATCTGAAAACAGTGCAGCATTCTTATGCAGAGGCAAGAGTGCCATTCAGGCAAACACTAGAAGAAAATCTGTCTCGGGTGTGTTTTTCAAAATGAGTCTGAAATGTTCATTGGAAAAATATCAAGAATCTTAGACTTAAGTGAACTAATTCACGTGCTCGGATTTTGCCTATATCTGTGGTATTGGGAAGTGAAATAATAGATTCTAAGTGCTCTCTGTTCCTGAAATTGTAGTTCACTTTTTGTTACCTGCATGTACATTTATTTAAGAGCATATGTGAAGTCTGTTTTGTTCTCTTTGTTTTTTTTTTCTCCATTTTTCTCTTTCTCCTTCTCCATATTTCTCTGAATATGAGTCTTATACCTCCATGTGAATTTAAAACCTGTTAGAGATATGGAGAACGATTAAATGAAAAAGGTCCTTTTTTTTAAACAAATATGCTACTGTTTTTCTTGGATTATAGAATATCCCTTATTTATATATTCAGGTGCTTAGATAGGTGATTATGCATTTTATTCTTGTTTCCTCAAATACCACTGAACAAATCAACAGTAAAATTTTCTAAAGTTCTTCAAATTGAGGTCAAATGCTTTCAGGCTCATAAATCCTCTTGGTCAGTGTAAGATGTTTCAATACTTAGTTGAAATTTATCACCATTTTTCTCTTCAGTACCTCTGCCTGGTTTTAGCTTCATCTAAGATTGAACTGAACATTTTAGCCTTGTCAGAATTTATAATCAGCAGTTGGTTTTATGTGTGATACCACTTACCAGTGGTGCTGGGTTGATTTGTTTTTCAGAGGTTCCCACCACAACAGATACAAATAAAAATGGCTGTTTTTTTTCCCGTGCCAGCCTGGGAGTTGGTTTTTATATATCTTTTTTTTTTTTTTTAAATACAGTAGTTGATGAGAGACTTCCTTCTGATGAAATTAGATTCAATAGCATAATTGATGAAATGAGGAGGAGATCACCCCAAATGACCTTTCAGCCTGAATCTTTATTTGAATGGGAAAAAGATTTTTTTTTTGAATGTACTTCCAGATAGTATCTACATTTCTTAGAAATTTGCATGGCTTTTTGTGGGAAACCCCCAAACTATTTTTGTGCGGCTTTGTCCAAAATTATTTGGTTTTCTCTTACCAAGTTTCAAAAAGGTTGAATAGTTGGCTTTTCTGAAGGAAAGGCAATACTTTCCATAAAGAAAAATCCCTATTTTCTTTCTAGCACTGCTTTTTTTTTTTTCTTCACGTTTTTGACAAGCAAAAGAGTACAAAAGTACCTGGAAGTACAGCTGTTGTATCATGAAATTTCAAAGTAAATATAAGACTTACAGTCTTTGAGTTTTCGCCTGCTGCAGCACCAGTCAGTGCCAATATATTAGGCTCACACTGTCACTTAAATGCAAGCGCAGATTACTGTTTCTGCCACTGCATCATAGCAAATACCATTATGGCTTATTGCCATTGATACCGGTCACTGAGGAATAGAGGCTGTGGTTGCCTAAACAATCTGTACTATTGCCAAAAGGAGTCAGCTGCCCTTTTCATACGCCTCACTTGTGATTGCTTGAATGTTCGTGGTGGTGCAAAAGGAGTCAGAGGAGGAAACTTTGCCAACTGAAAACTGATAATGAGAAAAAAGGAAAGTTAATGTGGGCATGAGGGAGTGGCATGAACAGGTAACAGAGACCATGTATTTTGGCTGAAGTATGAATTTATATTGCTTTGAAATTGCCATGCAGTGGTGTTATGTGTTTGACATGCAGTCTTGGTGCCACAGTGAATTACAGATGTTCAGTTGTATGGGGCACTTCTGTTTGAAAATACAGTTCGGACTATACCTGCCGGATAGCGTATTTAAGGGAAATTTCAGCAGGTCAGCATAAAATGACAACCCTGATCATGAACCTTACTCCTGTGTGAGTGAGAGGCTGTGAAGTTGAGGGTACAGA
This sequence comes from Dromas ardeola, assembly GCA_013398915.1. Lineage (NCBI taxonomy): Eukaryota > Metazoa > Chordata > Aves > Charadriiformes > Dromadidae > Dromas > Dromas ardeola. The sequence continues at coordinate 53,760 of VYZM01001722.1, forward strand.
TGCGTATCTTCCACTTAGATTTCTGCCTTCTAATGTCCTTCAGTTCCTATAGAAGCTGCCTGGACTTTTTTTTGCTTGTCTGTGTTGCCCTCCCTATACAGACAGAGGGGGTGCTCAGATGCTTTTTTTCCCTATTCTTTTCTCAGTAGATTGTGGGAATACTTTTAAAGAGCCTAAAACTGCTTTGCAGAAGGTTACAGTACAATATTGCTGCTATTCTGCCTACTCCTTATTTTAAACCTAGGGATTGAATCCCCTGACTTCCCTAAATCAGGGTTGGAGCCTTTAGTTATGACTGAAATGAAGATGAAGGTTTAAACACAGGGATTATGTAGTTAAGCTGTGCGTTTAGCAAATACCCATTTTTGCCATCAGATAGTTTCATGATATTTCTGTAAAGAAGGCTCTTCAACAAAAACTGGAAGGAATTCAGCAGGGAGGAATTCCAGCAGTGAGAATTTGAGATGTTTGGGAAATCAGGAGCAAACTGAAACTGAGGTCTTAGAAATGGTGGTGTTTTTTTTTCTGTTGCCAAAAAGCAAGCCAAGTTATTTTGTCCTGAATAATCTGTAGATTTAATCTCTCTTGAAGTGCCCAAGGGGTTCTCTGACAGAGTTTTGGAATCTGTGGTTCCACTTGGTGCTGTGTTTTACAGCTTCATAACAAAACTCTGAAGCTGATTTCTGCAATGGATAAAGTGGAGCTCGGTATATATTTGATCTCTTTTAATAAGTAGAAACCTTAACCATTCTGTAAATAAAGACTCAGCCCAGTGTGACTATACCTAAAAAGAAATAATAAATTTCTTGGATTGTGAAAGTAGTGTATCTTGTATCTTCTTCACTTATTAAAACATAAGGCCTTAATTTCAGAGCTAAGAATAAGAAAGATGACAAAGAATAAGATTGGATTGGAAACTATGCAGCTTGTGCCTAATTCCAGTGAAAATAGTTATGGTTGAGTCATTTTGATGAAAGTATGTACAGCAAATGATCTAGAATTCAATGAATATGTGTATTTAAATATATGGAGGCAATGATTACCTGAGGAATACTTGAGAACAATATTTTAAGCTGTATAACTTTTTTTTCATTTACCATGAAAATGTATACTATTGTATACATTTCCTTCCTCTTTCCCGTAGTCTAAGAAATGTTGAGGCCAGAAACAGCTTATTCTCTACCTTCCCGTTGGAGACTGAACATGGTATGTCTTTCTTCAATATCCAGCCATTCTCCAGCACATCTGCCAGTAGTGGACGTTGACCTTCTCTTTCCTGCTGTGGGTAGGCATCATTCAGTTCAGGAAATATCAGGGAGATGACACAGAGCTGGCTTAGCTCAGCAACAGTGACCCTACAAGACACGGCCTTGAAAATCTCACTGTGCTGTAAAGTCAGGATCTCTGAACATTTCCATTGCGTACAGTCTTTGGCGTGGTTAGCAAGGCTAGTGACAATTTAATCTTTGCACTTTCCTTCTCTTTTATCTATAGATGGGACTAACAGTAGGATAAGCTAGTATATATAGCAGATATTTTGAACTTTTGATGTCTCTGAGGTATTTAAGTAACCAAAGGTAGGGCAAAATTTTGTATAGAGAGATAATTCCTATTACTAGGACAAATGATAGAACTGGAAAGGAACATTAACTCTCACACAATGAAAGCTTGTCACTTTTTTCTAACTTTTACATTAGTTGCATTAGTTACATGAGTTGCTCCAGTCATGTCTGCAGCAATTTTTTTTTTCGTTACTATTATGATTTCTTATGTTTAAAGACAGAACAGAAAGTAATTTAACAATTTGCATTGTGTGGATGTTGCAATATGAGGCTATCCTGAGGTATATGCTCTTCTGAAATCTGATACTGTGTTTCACTTTGTGTATCTATCACAAAAAGTATTTGTAATAAACAGCCAGGATTTTGGGACTGTGGTGTTTTTCTAGGAATATATATACTTGAATGTGTATTCAGGTAAGGATGAAACATGAAAGGTGTGGCATATGTATTAGGTACCCTTATTTTAGGAACACCTGAAGTTATGTGTCTGACCCTACCATGCCGTGTGCCATCATAGAAATCCTGGTTCACTGAGGTGTTAAATCCACTGCTATTCAGGAAGCTGTTTCTTTGGATTCCATTTTCTCTATTTTTAATAAATCTTGGCTTTGGATAGGATCACTCTTGCCTAGGTAATTTTACAAAAATGTCTGTAGAATGCTGACAAGCTCATCAGCTTTATAGAGAAGACCTTAAGAGTTTCCACAACTTAAAAGTTCCTCTTGGTGCCAGTCATTAGACAGGAAAGAGATTATTCTGTTATGTTTTAGTAAGTTTTGCTTGTCATGAGGATACAGTGAAGAAATAGAAAAATACAGAAGCCCACAGACTAAGGGAAGGCTGAAAGCTGGTTTTGGCGAGTGGCAATATAATATAAGACAAGATAAAAAATGTCTAATTTCTGCTTGTCTAAGCACCAATAAAGTCTTGCAGCACATGAGGAATACCATCTCTTAGCCATCATGTCAGGAGTTATGTGACTTGCTGATATATCTGCATAGGGGACATCCTCAGAGGATTTGTTAGGATGCATCCATGGCTGTCCGGACTTGCCTGAGTTGTGTGGAACAACCAGAGCATCTTGGAAGGGCAGCTCTTCATCTGCAGTAAGGTAACTCTGGCCTGTGAAAAAGCTCAGAAATGCCAGACTCCTGTGCTGCAGGTGACATTTCAAATGCTGTGATATTTGGGTGCCAAAGTGCTTAGAAATGTTTCTATAGGTTTAACCCAGGGATATGAGTTTGCCAATTACTGTCACAGATGAGGTCTTTCAGCAGTTGTTCTAAGGACCTTCTTGACAGTGACTAAGACAGAAACAAATGCCTTCAGAAAATGAATATAAAAGCATTCTTACTCCTTCTGTTATATAAAAGACAGTGTGTCCAATCTATTAAAAAAAATCTCTGAATATACACAGCTGGTCCATATCTTGAAGTAGAAAACAAATGTCTTCTTCATATTTTCTGATCTATAGCCTTTCTATTTCAGCCTCATTGCATAGTAGCTGATATTCATTTACCACTAAGCCAGGTGGCATGGTATGCTTGAAGATGAAGTTTAATGCATAGGAAGTACCTGTTCTAGTGGCTTACTTCTAGCCTTTTTGACAGACGTGTATGGTGTAGAATGCGCAGCATAATTTCTGGCAGGTCTTCCAGTAGTAAAACTTAACATCAAATTCATAACTGTATTAACTCTTTCATTCCTGTGTGACCTGATCCTGATAGGTCCAGATAGGGTTCAGGTGGGGTTGTAAGGTGATGCATAGGTTATAGGATGTATAGGCAACCTGATAGGCACATGCAATACAATATGTAATATATGTGACATGGAATATATGTGTGAATGTCACATATAGGGAGAATCACACTTCGTAAAACATAGAAAATCAGAAGTTAGTCTCAGTTCTTTTCATCTTATGCATCTACTTGAACTTTGTCACTTACTGAATTTTCATGTGAATTTAAATAAACAAATAAGACCTGAGACCAGCCTTCCTGTACCTAAAGGGTCCTACAGGAAAAATGGGAAAGGACTCTTTATGAGGGAGTGTAGTGATAGGAAGAGGGGTAACGGTTTTAAACTGAAGGAGGGGAGATTTAGATTAGATATCTGGAAGAAATTCTTTACTGTGAGGGTGGTGAGGCACTAGAACAGGTTGCCCAGGGAGGTTGTGGATGCCCCATCCCTGGAGGTGTTCAAGGCCAGGCTGGATGGGGCTTTGAGCAGCCTGGTCTGGTGGGAGGTGTCACTGCCCAGGGCAGGGGGGTTGGAACTAGATATTCTTTAAGGTCCCTTCCAACTCTAACTATTTTATGATTCTACAATTCTAAGACTTTATTTGTACTTGGTAGAAAGTTCCAGCCTCTTCTTTTCAGTTAAAACTTTGCCATTAGGTCTATATGAATAATTAATTTTTCACTTTACTTGCTGTACTAAAAAATTAAAAAAATATTTCAGGTTGACTCAAAGTGAAAAATTTTTGTTTATCCCTCTGTAATGAAAAATCCAAATGTAATGCAAATAAAATATTTTTTCAGTTTAAATTAAACATTTTATGCAGCAAAATACATAATTTCGTGTAATTGGTGTTTTTTAATCCTCTCTTTAACATCGAGTTATTAAATTTAGATAAATTTTAACAGAAAATAATTCTTTCGAAAAGAAAAACCAAACCATTTTGTTGAAGAAATATTCAGACAAAACATTTAAATATTTTCAAGGCTTATATGTCCCTTTCTGCTATCACCCCAGCGACATTTTCGAGCTAATAATATACTGAGTGTTTTTTTAGGTTGGTTTACAGGTGATTCCTTTAACTGTCCTAGTCATTTTCTGATGGCTGCTTATTGTGGTGTGATATATTTTGCGAAGTTTTCAGAGAATTGTGATGCATACATTTTATGCACCTGAAAAATAAATACAGATAAATACATGTGAAGGCCCTTCCTTACTTATCCAACTTACTTAGGCAGTTGGTTAGGGTTGTTTTAATCTTGAAAATCTCTAGTTTCCACTGGGCAAATGAACCTTTAAGCTTCGTTTTCAGGGCTTGGAAGGGAATCAGACCAGCATTGTGTTATCTCGTCCTCCGTCTCTACTACATTTCACGTCTCCATTTATATTAGTTGACTTTGGGAAGCATGAAGTGCTTGAGAGGACTAGAGAAGGCAGAAGACGAGGAATTTGAAGTATGTATTGAGGAAGAGAGATTGGCTGAGGAGAGATATTTTGGAGCTTGTGGTGTTTATGGACAACTGCCTCGCAGGTTTCATTTGAATGGGCTGGGGTTCATAAACCTGTGTAGCCTGGAATGCAGGGCCCATTTGAATGGGTCTGAATTTCAGTGCAAATGTTTTACCCAGCCGTTAAGATAACACTTCAAGAGTCAGTGGTAAAATAAATTTTTACTTTTACTTGTAAAGGTCTAATTAAAATTGAAAGGCACGCTTAAAACTGCAGATGGGCTCAAACTGAAAAGTAGAGTGTGTGAAGCCTTTCCAAGTTCAGGCAGGTCGGGCTCCAAACCTTCTCCTACTGTTCTGGTTTTTGGTTGCTTTTAAATTCCTCTTTGGTTCTTTAGTATGTCTTTTGTAAATCTAAGATGGTAGGAAACGCTGATCACAAGGGATTTCCAATTGTTTGGGTGGATATTTCATGAGAACTCGCTCCTTTCTCAACTTGAGCCCTGACTCCTAAGCCAAACCCAGTGGCTATAGATGCCTAAAGGCTTTCTTCTTAGCCCACACCTCCAGCTAGGATAAGTTCAACTCTATTAAATTTTCCAGTATCCAACCAAAGTATATCTCTTTTCAAACACTTTGCTGGAATCATTTCACAGTGAGCATGTATGACTACCAGTGAAGAGGACTCAACAGTTGCTCCTTCTATTTTTGGGTAAGTTAGAAAGATTATTATTGTTATATACATATGATGCCATTCAAAATGCAACTCTTCATGCTGTAGGACTGGCAATCTTCTGAGTGCTGCCTTTCTTATTGAACAGTATTGGAGCAGTAAATAAAATCTGGTCCAGTAGACAGAAAGACTGTAACTTATGGTGTGACACACACAAAAGCTTGTTTTGATCTCAGTATTCCTCATTTGACAAGTGTTTACCTAGACAGTGTGTAGCCCAAATGCACATTGTCATTTTCTGCAACCCCAAGTATCTGATGTGTCAAAATTCCTGTGCAAATAGATAAACAAAATCTGAATTTTCCAGATGGACAGCTGTACTGCAAGCAATCTAGCCATGATTCCAGTTTGAAAATGCTTTAAATCACTTGTTACAGTACAAGCACATGTCTCAAAATATTAGGACTTCTATCACAGCAGAGTCACTGTAATCACGAAAACAAGCTTGGTGTCTAGTCAGATAGGTTATGTGTTTTGGTTTTGATGGATCTGATTTTATTTAGTCCTCCACATTGTCTTACATGCCCTGCCAGATGAGAACACTACAAAATGTTTCCTTATGTGCCCAACACAGGCAGATAGACCAAAACTGACCTTGGCAGTGGTGTCTGATGTATTCATGTTCTGACGAAATGGGGAGGAATGCTGTTGAGTACATTTCCTGTGACTTACCTTCTAAACTTCTTATACTTTTCCATGAGTACATTGCGAAGCAGCCTGAATGCCCAAAGCTTGATTTTTCAGGGAAAGTTGTGTGTGCCCTTTAGTTGTTGTCTTTGTGATTTTATGTACCTCAAAGCGCAGTCTGAAGTTAAGCATGATAGTTGTAGCTTTGTGTGTGGTTTGAGAGATGTGGTTTACAGGTACTTAAAGTGTCCGGAGTGGACCTTAAAAGTGTAGATATCTGGAAGGGGAAATTGTAATCAATTTATGCATCTTTTTTGCTTCCTTCTCCTTCATTCCTATCCAACTGTGTATCTCATGCGTGCCTACTTAGTATAAATGCAGAAATACACATGTAACATGCAAGTTCCATGTTAACTCTTTCTGAATGAGTTCACAAGCTTTGTAACTCCCCTCATTACCTGGAATGGTCAAGCTATTTTTTGTGTAGGCTCGAGAAAAAGTTTATATCAAGATGACAATTTTGAGTTACACTGAGGTCAGAAGGACATAGAGACAAGCAATGGGATTCTGACACTAGTCCTGTAATTTCATTAGTTTATTTAATTTTGGATATTACTGTTGAAAATATTGTTTCTTCTCTATGAACTTGAGTCTGAATTTTCTTATGGGTATGTCAGTTTTACATAGTTGTCTTTGATGATTTTAGTCCACATACATGAAGTATAAAGGAAGACTCATATTCCATGTGGAAGGGAAGAGACCTATATCGCACTGGGGCCTCAATCCACATCTCATCTCTTGTCCTGGTACAGCAACAGCTACTACTCCTACAGTCAGGGAAAGCTGAAATATCCTCAAGCCCTTGTGCCAAAATGAATAGCTGAAATTGGGAAGAAATTCCTTTCTGACCGCATACTTACAAACAGTTAACCTATTTCCTGAAAATGCAATTTTGATGCCGAATTCATTGTTCTGTCTTGCATAGCTGCAGAAATTATTAGTGGTCATAAAATGATTAATTCATTTTAAAAGTCCACTGACTCTGTGACAACTAGCAGCAGTACATTCCACAGGTCCACCATAGATAACAAAAAGAAGTCTTCAGTGTTTCTAAACTTTATAACATTTTGTGACAATAAGATCTGAAAGAAAACTTTACCCACACACAGAGCTGCATACAGTATTGGATTTGGCTTTGAAAAAGAGGAGAAAAAACCACATATTATGTAGTTTTCTATTACCTTTTAAAGGTAGCCTAAACTATATATGGTAAAGCAAACACCTGTTTTAATCTCTGCTTTCTAAATGTGTTTATTTTATTCAGTGTTCATGTTTTAAACAAAGGATAGGAGGAAGAAAGAAAGAATGGACTGAAAAATGTAATTTGTATTGTGAAAAGCCTGAGTTGTTCGAAACTCTTTGGTGCTACATAGATTTGGTTCATATTCCCACATTTTCTGTAGTATAGGTCTTGCAAATCCTATTAAATACAGCGCAAGAAAATAAAAAACCCCAACATATTAAACAATGTCTTACACTGATATAAGTCGGTACAGCTTTGTACAGCGTGTAGAGAACAAAGCATTAAGTATATGCTAAATTTCACTTACGTTAATTGTCCTGTGTGAGTAGTTTGGTATCTGTTGATGAAAAGCTGCATCTCAAATATGTTTAATGGCTGTATGTGAACACTGAAGAAGGGAAGGGTTTTACTATTTTTTCATTATCTTCAGTTTTCTGTACTGAGGATGAACTGTACCATATAATCCCATTCTTAACCTCATTATCCTCATCATTAACCAATGAACTAACTTTTGCTCCTGCACTTCTTTCAGGAAGCTGTTTCAAGACTTTACGCAGCTGATTTTAAGGAAACTTATTCTTTTTTCTTTTCTAAATTATTTCAGGCCACTTTATTCCCCTCCCAACATGATCGTCTGTTTACTCCTCCAGTTCTTACCTCACGCTAGCACAATTCATGAAGGGCAACCACATTTTGTCTGTGCTCCCATTTTTGTCTCTCCTCCCTAGTAGACCCTCAGTTCCCTACAAGGATGACTAGTCCTTCTTTCTACCTGTTCAGGTCTATATTCATCTTTGCCCACAAAATAACACAGACCACTCTCTGCAGTTTATTGTTACCTTGTATAATGATATTAATACATCCCAATTTCTGTTGGAAATATTTTGCTTTTGCTGTGGGCTAGTATCACATTGCACTTTATCATTGTACTGGTGACTCATAGTGTCTTGTGATTAAGTTCTATGCCCAGGTCTTTTGCTTGATCTGTGATTTCCAGCTGACCAGAACCTTTTTTATAACGGCACTTATTAGTCACAGTACACTTGCTGAAGAAATATGTTGGCTATCGCATTCAGGAGTGAATGGGTCCTACCATATTTGGTAGCATATTTTTTCCAATCCGTGTCTGGGAGATTTATGTGTCCACACAATGATACAATTTCTGATAACCATTTTCTCTCCAACAAAATATTAATGAGGTCCTCATCCAGGTTCAAATTTGACACATGTGAGGCAATGGCAAACTTCTGACCCTAGTTCATTTTACAGCCCTTCATTCAAATTGATTTTGACCTCAAAATCTTCAGTTTTATCCATGTTATTGCAAATTTTTACTTGCAGAAGTAGTCTTTATTAAACTATGGCAGTATCCTACTCCTGATTTTATTTCTAGCTTTTAGAAGAGTATCACGTATTTCAGTATCCATATTCTAATCATGACTGATGCTCCACCATGTCTTACAAGGGTTCTACTGTCTGATTTCATGTCCCACTCTATTGGTTCCACTTCCTCTGGTTTGTAACCTTGCCACCTTTCAGTGATTTCCAAACAGCTAAGTTGCCTCTCTGTTACCTCACCCACTTCAACTCGATTGTGTATAAACCTTTCAATAACTGAACTGTCTCCATGACTACTCCTATATTCTCTGCTTACACTTTGCTGCTTCTGCTGATTTTTTTTTTCTTTTTACTGAACCCTCTAAACTGCTTTTCTTTTGCCTGTGTAATACAATCAGGTTTGGAGAGTTGAATGTGACTCATTTCCAATCTTCTTCCTTGGGTTTCTTAGTTTAAAGCTCTTCTGAATGGTTATGCCAGTTTAAATCTCATAAAATCAGTCCCTCAACTGCTCAGGTAGAGGCCATTTTAAGTGGCCATTTTATCCAAATGCTTCCTTGTATATTTATTTTATTACATTATTTTATTTAGAGTATTTTTCAGGTCTGAATCATAACAATGATGTGGTTTTTTTTTCTGTGGCAAGAGGTTAAATTATTTGTAGAAATATTACCATTTACCATAAAAGGATGTAAACAACTGATTCCCTCCAGTTCAAGAAACAGCCCCTGTAGAGAGTGTACAAAGTCAAGAATCTTGATTTGGCAGCAGGGTTATTCAATGTAAATCTCATGCAAGCCACAAAGCCATCTTGGCTGCCACTTCTCAGAAAGCTGCTTGTGGATGTAGAGTATATGCTGACAAATCTTCTCCTTCCCATCATCCTGATCCAAAGAAATGTCCCTACGGAAATACTTTTAGAGAAACTTACAGTCTTCAGCTGGCAATCATTTTTCTTTGAATGCCTGGCTTTTTGCCAGGAAAGGCCTTTTTTGATTCATCTGAGGGCAATATATATTTGTCGTATTTCTGATTTCTTCAGACACCTCTGACTGCTCATTCCAGCTGACTGAACAGCTGGCTTATTCTGACCAGAGCTAGGTAATGCTCCTCTGTGGAGCAGATTTCATTGAACACCATCAGTCCATTCCATTAAGTCTGCCAGATGTCTTCTGGCTCAGTCAACAATTTTCCATTTAAGGGGCTTGGGAAGGTATAGGGGGTCCACCAAAGTAGAAATAAATGTGAAATAAAAGATTAAAGTCATGATTAGTTTCACCCCCTAAATCCAGAGACTTCTGCCATCCCAACTATCTGGAATATTTGGATGGCAACCTCTGGTTAAGTAGCTGCAAGAAGGGTTGCTGACTTCAACAGATGTTACTTCTCTGCCAATATTATCAGTGGGTTCATCAACTTTTAGATGAATTCTGCATCAGAAGATTCTGCCACTTTATGATCACTTTTGACGCTCTGTCTTTAATGATTGGTTTGTTCACACAAAAGCTTGTGCTCACATTTGCAAGTGCAACTATTACCACTGAACACAGAACTTAGATTTTCTTTTGTGCAAATTGCCAGTGCAGATCCAAGCTGACAGTTTGTATCGTGGATTACATTTGTACAGATTTTCACTTCTTGTATATTTGAAAGTTTTGACCTCCAGAATGCTGGAGAACATTAAATTCTTCTTGCACTTCTTTCTGTGAAAAAAGTGGGGACTGCGCCTTTTCCACTGGTTTGTTTTTTGTTTTTCTTCCCATCCACTTGCCCTCAAACATTTGCAAGCGGCATTTTGGCAAATACAGGTGTGTAATTCATGCTAATTCTTTTGTCTGCTTGAAAAGGGTTTCTGCCTTCGGGAAATTTGGCCATATCTATTCATGAGCACTTTTGACAACTCTACTCTTTTTTTTTTTGTTGTTCCAATAGCCCACTTGGTTGACCAAAGTGACACTGTGTTGACACTACATTGGCCAAAAGAACTCCTGCAGTTTCAATTGGCAGGGTTATTTTCCAATTCCTTCCCTTGATTATTGGGACATGCAGCTGACTTTGTACAGCTTCCTTGTTTCAGCCAAAAGATGGGAACATTTTATTGAGAGACTGAAGTGTATCCTCTTTACGTACTGTTTATTTTACATTTGAGGAGTTCTTGAGGCAGGATGTCCTACATCGCTTCATAGTTTTAATAAGGAAGCTGTCAGATTTTATTTAACTGAATGTTATTAAGTGAAAAGATACAAATACTTCAGTCCAAATGTCTTTATACATATTTTCCAACAACTTGCTTCACCACATCAGTTGTTCAGAATCTGCAAATGTAACACACTTTAATTACACATAATGCGATGCAATGAAAAGCTCGTTAGTCTTTAGCACAAGTCAATAAAAGAAAACAAATCAAAAACCTTGAATATAATTTGTGTGTTTTTCACTTGTGTGTTTTTCTGTGCATATCTTAACATCTATTACGTGTTCTTCCTCTCTTACCTCTTATTTTTTTCTGTGGTGCTTTTCCTGATGTCCTCTGGGAGCTTCAAAACAAATAGGCAGAGGGGAGGGGAGGTAAATAGGAAAAAAAGAGTTCCTGTCTTGTATTGTGTTCCTTGAAAAGTGGAGACAATCTTTTAATTTATTTCTTAATCTGTTTTCCTAGTAATTTTTCTTAATAGCTAGTTCCCTCCAGCTGAAACGCTGAGGGCAACAACTTCCATGCCCAGAGAAATCACTTGGCACTGAGAAAGGACCAATTACTCGTTAAAACAAGGACAGGTAAACCCTACTGGGGCAGATCCATTGCCATAACAATGAATTTTGGCTGATTATTCTTTTGTTTTTTTCTCTTGTATGTTTATTTTTGTAATGGTACCCTACATCTATACTTCATGAAAGGCTCAGCTCCCCCATCCTTGCCCTTGTTTGTCTTACCTTCTAAAAGCTCTGCTTTCTTCACATTCTGCTCTCTTAATCTTGTAAAAATTGTCTCAGTGTGACATAAATCTCACACATATATACTGTTCCTGTTAATGTTCAAAAAATGAAATGCAGCTAAACAAGTCAAAGGTGATTATCTAACTACCTGCAGAATAATAAATAAACTACAGTACTTTGATATAAGAAGTGTGTTTTACCTACAAGAAGGTAAATGCGAACATTAGGTAAATTCGGGGATTGGAGAAGACCACACATTCTCATTCATTAAAAAACTACCTCATTCATTCAATATCAAGCAGCTGGCATTATTGACAGTAGATTCCTTTTAAGGTCAAAATGATGTCTCTCTCTCCTCTCCTACTTTTTAATGATGTCTGGGATTTCAAAAGAACCTATGGGATTTAGCAAGAATTTCCCTTTAAAGGGCAGTTGGATTTGGGAGTCTAACTCTTCTAGGTTCTTTCAAAAATACAAGCTGTTATTAATAAACTATCATCCGATGCCTGTAACATTACATCAGACTTCAGCTTTTTTAAGTCCAGGAGACCATATGGGTAGTGTATTCTCAACCACTTCTAGTAACTTCTAGCTATCTTACCAAATATTAAGTGAATTTGTTTAGGAGTGAGAGCTTACTGGTACTTTGCCATTCATTCTATGAATTTAGGTAAAGAGGGAGCACTCGTTATTTCTTGAACTACTTTATTGAACTACTAAGCGCTGTTGTAATAATCTGATTTAACTGTAAAGGTATTCTTATAAAGAGATTTAATTGATTTCAGTACATCTAGTTGTTCATATCTAAAGGATTAGGAAGAAAAAACTACAGTGTAAGTAAATAGGGGTCATATCACCTCGCTTAAAATGTTTTCCATCAGTAATTAGGTTAGTTATTATATATATATAGTTATTATATTTATATATATATTATATATATATTATATTATATATATAGTTACCTATAATTAGGTTAATGATTAAAAAATGTCTACAGAATTAAAGCTGTGCTAATACGAAATCCTTATGAAACCATGTTTTAAGCCCCTCATATCACTTTTCTATGTGAAACTGCTTTCGCCAGGATGTGGCTAGATTTATTGTGGAGACAAAGCAGAAAGTGTTTCAAGAAAATCTGTTAAATAATTTTGCAGTTAAAACACGCTCAACAGTGTTTCAGGACTAATACTTCAAGTGTATGCTTTATGCTTTACAAGGCTGATTCTTGAAATTATAACTTGATAATTAAAGAGAAAAAAACCCCTGACATTATTAGATTTCGTAGGTTAGATCTCATGGACAACAGTTGTGAATCCAGTGTCTTCTTCTGTATGATATTGCTGTGATCGAGGTAATTATTTTGTTGAGACAGGTCCTGCAAATGTTTCCTCACTGTGATTGCTACCAAATCCTAGATGCCTGCTGCCTCCTAGAATAAACATATGGTAGGAAAGCTGCTGGTGGAAATTTTGTTTTATATTCAGTGTAACAGGGTAACAATGGTAACAGTTGCCACTGTTCAAAGGGAAATGACTGATTCAAAACAAAACCTTAACCTGGCAACCTGTCAGAGCGAGACAAGCAGTGATGCCAGTCAAAACAGCAAAGGCTGTACTGTTCCTCCTCCCTCAGTCTTTCTCCTGCTATGAAAGGCTGTATTATGTTTACAGTGTTTATTTTATCTCTGAACCTTTTGCTGATGCATTGCTTCAGTGCTTTTTTATAGTCATTTCCTGCTCTTAGGTGGAATGCTTTAAGAAATTGTCAGTCTGTTTTGCCTGTTGCTCTTGTGCCTATGTTGCACTTTGATGCCCAGAGTTTTACTGTCTGTTACTCAAAGCTTCTGCTTTGGCTGGACCTGGAGAAGCTTCTCCAAGAAAGGGGTGGGATGTAACTGCACCACGTCGGGAACAGGTTAGAGAAGGAGCTGCGACAGCCCAACAGCTGCATGGTAAACTCTGGCAAGGCATCTGACAACATCTGGCAGCATCGAGTGAGGCATCTGACAAAAACCCTCTCATCCTCTCTAATGTACTAGGTCAAATGGGGACAGACGGAGGTTTTGTATTGGGGCAGGGTGGGACTGCGCACCAGCAGCTGAGTTTTTGAGTAAGGCTTTTATAGTCCAGCATTTTGGGCACTCAGATCCTGTTATATGTCAGAAGGAGAACTAGCCAGGTGCCACCCTGGGACACCTCAGGTTTGAGGCTGAGGAGGAACTGACCAATGCCATACTCTACAGTGTAAGAGTGGAGCAGCAACTTGAAAATCAGTCCTATCAATAGCCCTTGCGTAGAAGGTGGGTCACCTCATGATGATACTACTTGCTGTGTGTAGGCTGGGTAATGCCTTTAATTCTGAGATCCTGGACTGTAGTAGCATCCTGCACTGCAGTGCGCTCATCATAACACTTCAGCAGTGACTATAGCCCAGAGCAGGAGATTAAAGAGAGATGAGCGCTGGTCAGATTGTCAGGCATTATCTCTTTAAAAAAAAAAGGTTTTCCACATTTGTAAGAGCACTAAGCAAACTGATTACCCAAAGAGAATCATAGATAATATCTGTGTTCATTGAAGCCAAAAGTTCCCAAATAACCTTCTCAAGCCAGGAAGAAACTTAGCCAAAATGGACGTAAATCCAAAGGCCTGACCTTCCCCTACCACCTCCCATACCTTGGTGACTGACTTTGGCCAAGAATGAAGCAGAGAAACATTGGCATTTCCTCTGTCAAAATATTATTCTGCCCCCATGAAAGTAGACAGTCTTTTCAAAATATATTTGATTTTTATCTGCAAAACAACAAGAAAATTTCCTCACAAGAGGAAACTTTAAAATCAGCTACTAAGGAAAACAGCTCATTTTAACCAGACTGTTTACAAATCCAAACAGATCTGGTTGGCCAGAATACCAAGATGGACGCAAATAAATATTTCTCATGCAGCTGCAAGTTTACAGATTTAATATCTTTATGCCTCATTTGGTGAGTTTTGGCGTGTCTTTTGCTGCTACTGTTACCTTCCTGTCTGATGCATTCGACTGCTATGGACTGACATTAAACCTGTATGGTCTGTGTAATGGAAGGACAGGAGGAAGATTGCTTGATGTAGCCGGAGTTATAGCAGAGAGTAAAAGATAGTTAAAAACCCCGTAGGGCACCTCCCCGATGCAGAAGCACAGCCTCTTGTGACACTTACTCTGTTAAGCTGGAAGGGAACCAGCCACTGATGCAAGGCTATCATCCGAAGTTGTCCACAGCTGTCTCTTGTTAGAAGCATTTCCCACTTTTCATTTCATAGACAAAGGACAAGGTCTGATGCCACCTGATGATAGAAACCAAGAAAAACGTTAAGCCATTGCAGCTGTACGGATTTTAACCAGCAAAGGCAGATAGAGACCGTGAGTGAAAGAGGCTGTTTGCTGGAGAGCCAATGTATTTCTCCTCCTGTCCCCTTTGCATTCATTTTCCTTCATTTCCAGATGAACATTTTTGCTTTGTAACACAGCAATCCTGTGGTTACTTCCCCTCCCTGCCAGCCTTCTTGCACCCACCTTAAGGGAGCCTTTCTCCCAATGTAAGCTTTATTCTAGCAGCTAGAAAGGCTTTTCCTAACATCTAAACCAAGTCTTCTGTCACACATGAAGCTGATTACTTCTTGCCATCCTTTGATGGAAACAGGATAAGTGGTGACTTCAAAATTTTTAAAGTCAACATTGGCTGATGTTTATCATTCTGTCTTCAGTCTTCTGTTTTTCCTGATAGGTCACATTTTATAAATTTCCCCTTGTTCTTTGTTCTCCTCAGGACACTTTCCAGTTTACCACATCTTTTTTAAAACTGAGAGACAAAAATAGATGTAGCAGAGGCTTTACCAGTCATTAATAGAGTGGGATAATTTCCTTCCATGTTTTATGTAGAGCTTTCTTTTTAAAAAACACAGAATTATATTATTCTGTTTTGAAACCTTCATCTGCAGTTGACTCATATTCAGTCTGTGATCCAACTTACCCAGTCCTTTTTTTTCCAGCCTTCCCTTTTTGATACTGTACATTTGAGTTTCTCTTCTAATGCAGAACTTTGCACTATATAAAATTTCATCTGAATGATTTCATTTGTTGCCCCCCTCCCCAATTTATCACGCTTACTTTGAATATTCTCTTTCAAATTGCTTGCAGTCTCTTCCACTTCTGTGCTTTGCCCAGGCTTTAGGACTATTTCCTGTTCCACTGAGTTATTAATGACTTCAACTGTGCTGAGACCTTCTCAAGCATATTCTTCTAGTTTGAAAATGAGCTATTGGCAGTTACTTTTTTCCACACAGTTGTTTACCTGTCTTATTGCAATAATGTCTAGATAATGTTTCTCCTAGTTTTCTTAGTGAAGAAATTATTTTTTCAGAGAATATCAGTAATTTTTATTTCCCTACTTTTATCCTTGTTAATTATTCTAAAATAGTTTAAAGCTGTTCTTCTCATTTTACTCATCTGGTTTCCAAGCATCTTCAGCTTCCTGGATCAAATTCTTCAGTTGGCTGTTAATCCAGTTCAACTATAACACAATTCCTTATCTGGTGAATAAGACTTCTGGTTGGTGTTAGTTCTTTACACACTGACAAGCCAAAGGAACACTTTGTACAAAATGAATTGTGTTGCTTCTAATAGTACATGCCTGTCTGTCACAATATCTTCCTGTGCTCATTCAATTAGGACTATATAATTTTGGCTGGTTTACAATATTTTTTTAAATTGTGTTTCCTTCATCTGATGTTTTGTGTTGCTTACTTTCTGTTCCTTCAAGCCTAGCACTTGAACTACTTATTTTTAAAATGGCCATTGTAGATTGAAATGTTTGGACTTACGTATTTATCAGAACAGCCTGTGGATTTTCCTTGATATGAACAGACTTGAAATATTTCAGCATGTATTTACTGATTTGTTTATTTGTCTATCTACATATTTATTTAATTTAGTCACCTCAGATACGATGGAGCTGATATTGTATTTCTTCCCTAGCAACAGCGAAGTTTCAGATTTTAGTAAAGTTCCACAAGAAAAGTGTGATATGAAATTATGTTTAATACCGAGGGATCTATCTATTGCTAATCTTTGTAAATCTTATTTTCCCTGGTTCCATTTAAGCTTCTGGATAAGTAGCTGTTGACTGCAATAGTGCTAGAATATTTCCCAGTTTTGTAGATACATCTAGTAATTTTTGTGGTACTTTTGTAGAGTAAGGCATTACTTGTGTAAGGGTTTGAATAACAGGATAGGGCTGTTAATATAACTACAATCATGCACAGATGCCATAATACATAATATTTTTTTCAGCTCCTAATTTTAGTGAAGCTTTTCTGATGCATTGAAAAATACTTCCACAGCGGTTGCATTAATAACTCAGTGCAAATGCACTTGGACATTAGACAGTGCTCACTGTTGGGTAATTTTGTTCTATATTATGTCTTCCTCAAATATGATTTAATGAAAAGAACCTTCATACTATCATGAAAGTAAAGCCACCGTCTAGTATTTGTTCTACTTTTTATTAAACATTAGCTTTCAAGAAATACTATATTATATTAATGATATAATATTATACGAAATGAAAGTTGCTCAGTCAGTTGAAAGCAACCTGTGTATCAGACATTAAAAATCATGAATCAAGTTAGTCTCAATATAAATTTGAGGGTGTTTCTCCTAACAATATATTATTATATAATTTTACTTGGATTCTGATTTCTAATGCTTTAAAACACATTATCTTCATGTTGTGAAGCTTGTTCCCCAGTTATGAAAGCTAGAGATTTAGTTATTTTATTTTAAATGAAATTTCCTATTCTTTAGTAACCACAGGACTCTTAAGAGCCGAAGATTGAAGGAAAACTTGAAGCGTTTGTGAATCATTCCATGGCCATAATAGTTTCTGCAATTATTATCTCATTGCCAAGTCTCCTGGTAGGAAATACTTGCATTTTCTGAAACTAATACCTGTTTGGTCTTTGTGTTTTACTTTTGTGCCTGCAACTTAGTATGTATTTGATTTTGAACAGTCTTTATATCCTTGAATATAAAAAGATGTAGGCAAAATTAAGTGAACCACATTTGTGAGTTATATCAGGCACAAATAAGTAAGGGGTCACTCCTGTTTAAAATATCGTAAACCTTCAATGATGTCTTACGGTTTGAAAAATAATGCTTGTTTCCATATTCACCGAGTTGGTTGAAATTGCTGTTTTCCAGTAAAATCATGTTATATCAGCTCTGTTGCAGGGCATCTGTGCTGATGAATCTAGTTCACTAGATGTACTTGACTAGGACAAAGGAATTCAAGGAGTTAATATTACAAGATTCTTTGTGTCATAGTTTTTAAAGTAACTCAGTCTCAGACTGCAGTCCAAATTAGAGTCTCCTACTTTCTTGCAACATTTCGTATCAGTTTTCAAAAATGTTGTGCCAACAATGTCTATAGTCTGTAATAATATAATCTCCTCCTTCAAAAATTTTTAATACCCTTTTTCTGTCCAGAACAGCCTATTATTTCAGTGGTGTCATATCACTCGTTTTTTTTTAAGCTGCCTTAATTGTTTTTATTTTAAGATGTATTGTTAGGTTAAGTGGTTTCTTCAGACTACATTTATTTTATTTGATATGTGACATTATCCTAATGACAGCCTCTATGCTGAGGTCCTATGTTTGACTAAGTGATTTTGCTGAAACTGGAAGCTAAGATCAGACAAGGTTTCTTCTCAAGCCATAATTCTAGTAATTGCGTCTGTTTGTGTGATATGTATTGGCAGAACAGAATGAGTAATTTTCCAATGAATAATTTATTTGATAAATGTAGATTCTCACTTTACTTCAGTATGTTGTGAGAACAAAACAGTTTGAATTATTCCTTATTCAGATTTAACAAATTTTTATAATCAGAAAATTACTCTAAAATTGATTGATATTGGTAATTTCCCTGAGAATATTGGCTCAGATAAATTTGAAACTGGAGTTTAACTCCAATTGTTTAATTTCTGGTACACAGTAAACACATTTTCTCCTACCAAATTGGATAAACTTTTGAGTGCCTGGCACTGATTTTCATCATGTAGTTTTAAAATGTGGTTCCTATGAGTACTTGTGCATCAGTTTAGAAGCTCACTTATATATAGTATTTGTACCATATGATTGCTTGAGTGTTCATGGAAAGCACACAGAGGCAATATTTGAGCATGTTCAAGGTGAATTTGTTTAAAAATGTGTGTAAAGGGAAGGAGACTATCAAGTTTACATTTTTGGCTGAGTTTATAAATTATGTGATTTATAGCTTCATCCTGTTCCAGTGCAAATCTACTCACTTCAGTGGAGGAAGGCTTTGTGCTAAGTGCAGAACTGGTTGGGAATGTGGAAAGGTCTGACAGCTTTCTGCTCTCTGAGTAGATGCGATACTGGCTGAACCTCTTGGCCCTGGTTCTTCCCCTCAGTCCCACTGCTTTGTGCTGCATCAGTGGAAAACTGACTGTCTGAGAGTGTGAGGCATCCCTGTAGCAGATCTGTGCTGCTCCTTGCATGTTCTGCATTAAGGAGGTTAATCAAGAATCTTGGTATCCCCAGAACTGGGCAGCAATTTACTGGAACTGCTAGGATTTGTCTCCCATGAAGACAAATAGAAATGACATCTGTGCTTCCATCTTTTGCCTGTAGTTCACCAGAAGAAGGTGTGAAGGTTCAAGGTCATGACAACATCTGCCTGTCATGCCAGGAAGACAATAGGGGCGTGAATTCTTGGCCCCGGGAATTTGTTTGCTGTAATTAGTTTGCTGAGAGGGATTTTTTTCTCCTGCGGTGTTTGCTTTCCAAAGCGAACACTGTATATAGCAGATAAACCCAAATGTTCTTAAAATAGGAATTGCTCTCTGGAAAAGTTACAAGTTCAATTCAGTCTTCAGCTATTCAGATGCAGGTCAAATGAGAAGCTCTTCAGAACTTAGTGAACAGAAAAGAGTAAGTGCAGGATCTCTAAAATGTTATGCTAGAAATAATATTCCTGAGGAAAAGAAGAACAGATTTCCATCTAAACACACAATGTGATGCTGCAGCTTTTCATAGTATTGATGAGAACATTGGAACTGCTTCCAACAAAAACAACAACTAAAAGGTAATCTTTGGGGTCATTGCAGGTTCATTTAGGGTAAGGCAGACGTACTAAAGCCCAGTGAAAACTTCAATGTTAACAAGGGAGAATAGTCAAACCCATTTTTTGGTGTCTATTTTAAGAATTTCACCTGAGTTTTTCAGAGCTCACCACCCCTCTCGTTATTGTTAGTATCCTGATGAAAATGTGTTTTCAATCTCCGGCATTCCAAGATTGTAAGTAAATAATTCTGTCCTTGAACCGTAGTGCAGATTAATTACTAGCTGGAAAGTGTTCCTCTTGAACAGAGAATGTGAAAGTTTTTAACAAAGAGAATATTCATTAATCTTGTAAGATGTTTTTTTTGGAAGACAGATATGTATTTCTGAGGGGAAAAACAGTAACAAGCTTTAGATAGAGGGCCAAATTTTCTCTATGCTTGTATATCGCATGTGTCCCAAATGAGATGTTATAATAGCTGTGTGTCCTTGTAATGTCAAGTGCAATGTCTGGCTACTATGAAGCAGAATATATTTGTTCTAGATGTTAAAGCATTAAATGTGCATTTTTGTACTGACCTGAACAGTTTTGTTTTAACAAGACACTTAAAAAAAATCAATTGCTAACAATGCGAAGAAAATTCTTTAAAAAAAGAGAATGGAAATATGCAATAAAGTAGACAGACATACATCACTTTAAGGGCTGTATAATTAAAGTCTATGTCTTCTCTATCAGGAAGTTTAATCCATATAGGAGGTGGATAGATAAAAATAGATGTAAATATGGGTACTTTTATTACAGTTTCTTAGTTTTTTTTTTTACTCGGTGTGCTTTAGCTGTGTTACTTCAACGTTAGGTGGTGTGATGTTATTGCAGCTCTGGTTTACTTGGAGCATGAGGAGTGTTGCTCCAGAAGCATGCCAGGGTATGCTCTGAGTCCTCTTTAGCTTGCTTTATCCTTCAAATTAATGTAAAACTCTGTGGTCTGTGTGTATTATATGTGTTCTCCTTTGATCCCTAGAGTATCTGAGTCTGTTGTAGGTTGTAGGTTGCAAGCTTGGTTCATAACCTTTATTTTTCGAGCACTGCTTTGGTCTTAGGAATCCTTTGGAGCAGTTTCTCATATCAGCAAAAATTATGAATGTTCCACAAGTATTAATGAACTCTGGAGATGTAGACTAAAGATCTGAATTTTTCCACTGTTCACTTATCAATAGGGTAAAATTGGCTAAAGTTTCTCTGTAATGACAAAACCCACTTTACACTTGAATTTAAAAGGCAGAAAATCCTTCTGACAAAGAACATTTAGAAGCTTGCAAAGTCTTCCTTGAACAGCTCTAAAGTTGTTACTTTGGACCAGATGAATACTAGAACATCACAGGTGGGGGAAGTGAAAAAACAAATTTTTGAGGCTGCTAAAGACTGCAGATCATAAAGGCTGAAACTATGAGAAAGGAAATACATCACATTAGGGAAGAATAAAGGTGCTAGAAAAACTAAAATAGGAAGAAAATGCTACATAATAAAGTAAGACTTAATGGGTGAGTTTTCTACTGACTTTTGGCCACTAGAAGGGATGTGTTTAGCACACCTTAGACCTCTGCATTTGCCATGGATTTATTTTTTTGTGTGGCTACGTACCCAGTGCAGTAGGTACTTGGTCGTTATACCAGAGCTAACAGCAGAGTTCAAGGTCATGGGTGACAGGAAAACAGTGTGAGGGTAGTAGTGTTTGTGGACACTACCAACAAATAGTTGCCATAACCAAGCCCACATATTGCCCATTTACTGCCAGGTAACGCTGAGTTAATGGGAGTAAGTGCTTGAAATGAATTTCTTGCTGCCATCTTGTGTCTAAAGGCAAAATGGCAAGGAAATTTCTAGAGTTCCAAGTACTGATTTTACATTCAACATCAGGATATTCCTCCTACTCCACTTAATGCCAAAGGGTAGACAAAGGCCAATTCTAATATGAAAGTCTTTAAGGTTTGCCCTTGAGAAGAATGGGAAAGTGTAGTTTATCTTGTGCAAGAGATTCTGAATTTTTGGTGAGAAGTACTCAGTAGACTGGTGACTAAGGTGTTAAAAGTTGCTCTCCCCAAGCCTATTCCCAGCAGAACAGTTTTATGAGGTGCCAGAAGAAATGCTTAATAATATTACTTCCATGGTAGACAGGGTGGAGCCTGTGTTTGCAATATTGGTCTCCCTGTTAATTTTCTCCATGAACCCAGACATAGTACACCTTCTAGCAGTGTTGTACCGTGCTCCAGAAAGACCCCAAAGAGCTGTTTCCCTGTTATATAAAATTTTATAGGAAAAATGTTGTAGCCTACAATATGGTACTTTACAGGGTGATCTGACTAACTTAGATGAAGACGACATTACCTGTTATATAAGTTTTTAGATTAATTTCCCTCACAGCCCTCTTCATTCCCCGTGTTCTTGCTCATGAGCCTTTGCTTCCCTGTGCTCCCATTCTTATATCCTGCAAACACCATCCAGTCTTTAACTCTTCCCCTTCTCAGCTGAAATGAAGCTTTTGGCTGATGGGAAGGGCTGTTACTCGGGGCTTCTCTACAGAGAAGCAGTGCCATTTCCATTTGTTTTCAGAAGGCCAGCTGCGAAAGACAAGTAGAAGTTGACTGCCACTGTAGCAGTTTTTGTGACAGGAGGTGCTTGCGGTAGCAGCAGCTCTGAGCTGTTGCCTCGTACTTACTGCTGACTGTGATTATGATGACCCCATCCCATACATCCATTTACTGCAACAGCTTTATTGCATATGTCTGAAGAGACTGTGACATCTATATTTACAGTGTAATGAATGAAGCTAGTGGTAGTAAGAAAATGTTGAAGAAAGACAATGTAAAATCAGTTCACTTAGATAAGAGGGTTGACAGGGAGGGATTTTCAAAGCAGAGGAAAGGGATGATCTTGCACTGAGAACAACCATCCTCTGCGTTCTCTGTTCCATGCTAACCTCAACATCTATATCATTCATTTCTATAACAAATATTTCACTTTCTTTCCGAGCTGTACCTGATCCATCATGAGTTTGATTGCCAGTGAGGTATGGCCATGTCTTTTTGGGTTATTTTTTGAAGATCTACATTTACCATGCTGTCTGCACACCCAAACCTCTTCGGTCCTTATCTAATACAGTCAGTGCAGTGTGAGAAACTGGGTACACATCTTCCTCTTCCCTGTCAAACAAGTAAACATCTTGGGGGTTCCTGACTCGGAAAAAATGTTCTGTGCTATTCAAAGTCAAGTCAGTCAATGGAACTTAAAGTTTTTGGCTTAAATCAGTGATGACTGAGGTCTGTTGCCTTTAATGAATTTATGTCTGCATAGATGAGGGTTGGAATGATATAAGCGCAGAAAACATCTCTTCATTCTGTAGGCTCTGGAAATGTTGGCGTAAACCACTGGAACAAACTACCCAGGAGGGAAGTGAATTCTATCTCTCTTGACATTTCTAAATAAGACTAAATGCCTTTATGGAAGATATATTTTATTCAAACAGAAATGATATGGCTCAGTGCAAAAGTACCTGGATGAAACTCTGTGGCCTGTGTTACACAATCAGATGTCTTTTTGGACCTCAAAATCTAGTGGTCTTCAAAGTTTTCTTTGTCTTCCATTTTGCGGTCTCATGTTGTTGGTTATATTTGCTGCTTCTTAACTAAGGCCGTAGACTTTTGGGGAGCCAAAAGTCTTTCTGGAAAATTGCCTGCAGAAGGACTGTAGAGAAGTTAGTAAGTGGTTGAGGGCTACCTTCCTGCTGACAGTAATGCTGAATAGTTATTGACATATTGAAGCACTGAAATGAGAAGTCATTCTCAAAAGAATGTGGAAGTCACCGTAACATGCTTAAGACATATTTAATTGTAGGTGAAATAGCAGACAATGTTCATTAGACATGGGCCATCCTTTAGGTTCAGTGGTTTGAAGTAACTTTCAAGCTCTACTTCTCAAAAGCTATGATTTGAGCATTTTTATTTTTATTTTCAGTTTCAGTCATGCATTGCAGTGTCAGGTAATACTTGGTTCTGAATTTATAACTTAGCCTTGCGACACTGAACTCTGGACATTCACATATTTTTTGGAGATGAAACTTAGCTGCTGGCACAGAAGAAAACAGTTTCCTGAAAGAAATGTCTGGACTTAACATCCTTCCTCAAACTGGATCAGTTTAGCATTGGCAAGAATCAATTTGTACTCAATCTGCGAACAAAAGAGTGATAGATTGTCTACTTTCCTTGAGTTAAATAACTGAAACCAAGACTTGGGGTCAGTCTTTGGTGCATGTGTATCAATTTGTGAATAGAGTTGGCCATATTTCTACAAGGACTTATTTCAACAAATATACAGTTGTCTCTGCAGATCTACATACAGTCTGAGGGGAAGGGAAGGAGAGGCTTTACACGTCAACTGACCTATAGGAAAGAGGTTTTATCACATAGGATAGGAATAATTTAAATGCTCCAGAAACGCACTAGCTGTGGATGCACTTTCTCATGAAAGGTTGGAATTGAGTACAAATAGAGACAGCTAGATGTCCTAGAGCGTGTATTCTTCACTGATACCGTTTCAGGATGGTGAGGTAAAGGCTTTGCTAATGTAATGATTAGATGTGCCCTCTTTCATGAGAGAGTGCAAAATCCTAAATGTTTGTGCTGAACTACAGGAGCTGTTATTACTAGATGTTAATGTATCTCAGAAAAAAACCCAGTGACCTAGGAGGAACTGGAATATGCTAAACAACAGTTTTTTTAAAACCAGTACTTAATAAAAGCGGTTTCCATAGGAACTCAAATCCATGAGAACTGACAAGGTTTTTTAGGGACATTATGACTGGCGTATAATAGCAATAATAATAGTTCTTGTATCATCCTTATGTATGCTGTGTGTGTTTTGATTTCCTGATATTATTTTTCAGAATAAAATCTGGACTGTATTTTTTCATTGCAAACATGACTCTTTGTACCACCCCCTTAAGTTTCTTCGAATTCATTCTTAATATTTACAGAAAATTTACTTTAAAAGAATTATGGACTAACAAGTTTGGGATTTGCTTGTACCATCAAGGAATCTACTTGTTGCAGATTCCAGCTTGAATCCAGGCCAGGTCAGCAGAGGAAGTCTTTTAGAGCTGGTAAGAAAATGCCTGATGTGCTGATAAGAAATTGGACACGTGGATGGAACCATGATCACCCTCTAGTACATTTTCTAATCGCCAGTTACTGATCAGAGCTAGGGCCACTTGACACCATCTCAGTATCTAGTTCCTACTCGTGATGGATTGCTCCTGATGTCCAGGTTGTACTCAGTGAGCTGGCAATGACTCTTAAACTTTGCAACCTTGTTAGAAGTCTCATTTCTAAGTCCATGTACAATCAGGATCTCATTATTTTGCTTCTGTATTTCCATTTATCTGGACTGCTTTCATTTGTTTCATTATTCCTCTACTCATTCTTGGATAAGATATAGTATTCTGTAATTTATAATGGTGCTGATTCCTTTGATGAGTCTGAGGCAGGCAGGAGTGAGAAAGCCCTTACAGGTTCTCCAGCATGCTAGGAGGTGGACTGATCCACCTTCAGTATTGGGAGCTGTTCTGGAATTCAACTTCAGAGATCTTCTGGTCCAGCCAAGCTTCTGGCAAGGATAAGTGTCCCCATCTTACCTGCCTAAAATTCCTCCTCTCTCCCCTTACCTGTGCTGATGGCTCTATCTGGGCTATGTATGTGTATTAGTGTATAGTGTGGTTTTCCTCAATGATGTATTCAAGGAATGCATAAAGATCACTTGTATGTCTGCCCTTCCACAGCAGTGCAGAAAGTACTATATCATCCTTCAGATAATGGAGCTGTATGTGCTTACGCAACTTGCAAAACAGTTCTTTAAGAGAAGTGATTCTCAAATATAATTCCAAAGTCCTTGTCTCCTAGTGGTGTAGATTTGCTCTGAGACTTCCCCTTAAAGAGAAGTCCTTTGGTTTGTCAGCATGACAGACCCGTTTAATAATAAAAGCCACTGGAAATAAACATCATGTATTTTATTGGCGTTTCTACACATTGGACTGTAGGGGGAGGTAAGGTCAGATGTTGAATATACAAGGCAACAATTGACAAAGTAATGTACAGCATTTGTTTGGTGTCCAGCCAAGGATTTGCAGTGCTTTTAAAATGGTAAAGTACATAGCAAATATTTGATGTGCCAAACCACAGAAGACGGTTGATGATGGTTATGGAGTGGAAGAGACTCTGTAAGTAGTCCCTGTAGTGTATTTATGATACCGTACATTTTGCACATGCTATTTATTATACTGCTAGTAATATGTTTGTAGTCCTTTTTTTCCCATAGTATATTATCATGAACAGAGACCCAGCAGGATAGTTTTATTTATTGTGAAATAAGAGTTGTGCTTCTTGCTGTCCCCTTCCTTCTGTAAAATTCCAGTTAGCATTTTCAGGAATGAACAATGCAGAAGTGTTTTATTACCATATAGAACATTTTTCTGGAAACAAAATTAAATGCCACAATATTAAAAAAAAAACCCAAACAGAAAACCAACAGTGACACCCCAAACCCAAAGAGAATTGTGCTAATTAAGAAATCGGAGAAAGCTGATGTTTTAACCTTCTCCTATTCTTCATTCATTTACTTCCTTATTTCTTTATTCGTCTCCCCACCACCACCATTCATTTCTTTTGTATTGCCTTTTCTCATCCTGACTACGTGTCTACAGTTCAGTCGTCTGCTCTGATGAAGACATGACCTGGCTAGCTGCAAACTCACCAGCTCACTTGCCATGAGCAATGCCGCTGCACCAAGCCAGAGCTCAGCATATGCCGGACACCTCTGCAGGTGGGAATGACACTTCTGTGCCTCTGCTAATGCCTAATTTGGGTGCTGCATCACTGTGGTGTGAAGACACCTGGGAAAGGCTTTCTGGGAGGGCTGCCAGTGTGTTTTGTTATCCAACTCTGTCAGATCCGCAGGACAGGAGGTGACCTGGCATTTTGTTTTGTTTGTGGCCAGGCACCCTGGAGCAGCGCTGAGTGCTTGCCATATAAACTGACCCTCCATTTCAAAACTAACTGTGAGGAATCCTGAATTTTACGTATGTTTTTTTCCTGCAGCCTAGACTGGATGATCCTTTAGGTTCTGTTCTGTTTTCACTTGCGCTGGTAGACCTAAGCAAATCAGTTGAATTCAGTTAGAGGGGAGCTTAATCTGTTTTTAATGTTACCCTCAAAACCAATTAAAACAAAATAAGAAGTCTGTCTGGAAGTGCCTGATTTGAGTTATTACAGAGATATCTAAGGTCTAAATGTGGATTAGTTTTCAGTACAAAAAGAGCCTACAAGGCTGAGACTTCTGTCCTTCAGGTTCTTGGGCTGCTACTTAACTTTAAGCTAGTGTGTGTCCTGTTGGAAGGTGAGACTCTCACTTGCTTAATGTTAAACATGTGCGTAGTGTTTGTCAGGCTGAAGTCTGCAACTTTCTTCTCAAGGCATCTATGATTTACTGTGTGCGTTTGCTAGGCAACTTTAAACAATGCACCTTTATTCTGTTTACAGCAGCTATGGATCTATTTCTCTGTGTTTGTGGAAATCCGCATTTGGCGTTTTCAGAGATGCCTGAGCCAAGCTCAGACCTCAGTGTTTGGATATGGGGTGATGGTAGACACATGTCCTGTCAGTTCCACAGTTTTGTTATTTTTTAAATGTATTTGATTATACACTGGGCTTATATAATGAAAACAAAGCTTTCATTAGTCTGCTTTAGGAGGGGCTGTGGTTGAGGACGGAGGAGAGGAATGACAGAAAAGGATCATGGGGAGGGAGGCAGGGAAGGATGAAGGAAGACAAACAACCAATGGTGCTACAGCAAGTGAGGGCAAAAATTCTGGAGGCAGCATTTCAGAGATGAATGATTAAGAGCTGGCTCCCGCCCAGCTCCTTTGGAGAAGAAGTGGCCTGGTGATCCAGACATGTGTTCCTCAGTCTGGGCTGCAGGTACTTGCTCCCTGTGCGTGGGGCTGACTAACCTGAGCAAGAGGCTTTAGAAGCCTGGCAGTCCTGGGGTTTAACCTTGTAAAGGCTCCTTCCCTCTCATGTTTGCAGTTTCCCAGGTGGTAGGAAGAGGATACCAGGTCCCTGCCACAGGTGGGCTCCTCTGGATTTCAGGGAGAGGAAATAAAGGGGCTAGAAGGATCAAATTGAATGGAAAATGGTAGTCCCTTCAAGACTACATTTTAAATTGAATTAAAATTAATTCATTTTGGTACTGTGTTTTTTATAGGTTTTATAGCATCATGGGACCTGATCATCAACTGACAAGCAGGGGCGAACAAAGCCTATCCATATTCCTCTTAGCTAAGGATGTATTTCACAAATCAGAAACTGAAACACCGAGTAGTTACAATGCCTGATTTCAGCCAGAGAGTCTGGGACAGAGTGGCTGACCAGTCACATCTGTTCTGTGCCTTCTCTACAGGACCTCTTAGTTTAGGAGCAGTAATGACCTTAACCAAAATGGAGATAATTTGTGGTGATATGCAGAGCATGTCAGGAAAGTGGGGTGGAATTTTCATGAGCCTGAAAAGGCATAGAACTTAAACTATAGGGAAGATATCTCTCTCTGAACATGAAGGGCAATATTGTCTATTGATGTATATCTCTGCAACTTGGCATCAGTGAAGCTATGCTGATTTACACCAGCTGAAAAATCTGGAAGGGAACAATGCACTTTTTGTTTAATTTTTATGCGCTCCTCAGACCATCCGTCACATTCAGTTGGAGAGGAGTAACATTTGGTAGATGTTTAGTCTTGACTTTTTTTTTCCTGACATGGGAAGTGAATTAAATGAAGTGAAGACAGAATAAGGCAGTTTTATTATTAGAGCTAGCTGAACAGTCTGAAAAAAATTAAAATTAAATTAAAAGAGAATTTGTCAAATAATGTATTTGACATCATAGCAAAATACGGGCAAATGCATTATTAGAAGAATTGTTAATAGAAATTCAGAGAAGTAGATTGTGCTGGATATGACTAGATTTACAGAGTTGGCTGGATGAAACTGTCTAGCTAATCCATCTCTTTCATAGTGTATGTTACATAGCCTCTCTACCTGTTGCACCTTTATCATCCCCTGGCATCACTTAGTGCTGAATGTTGTCAGAAGACCCAGGATCCAAGGGTTATCAGTTCTGTTTTAGGGACTGAAAGGCAATTTGGAGTAGTGTCTGCCTCGACCTGCTGAGCTCATTTTGCTGCAGTGGTTGAAATCGCATGCCAGTACTGCTGTGTACCCTTTACAAATGGCTAGTTTTGAAGAGAGGGTGGTAGAGTAGTGGCTTACTCAGAGGCAGGAGCACTGTGCCAAAGCAATAGAAATGATTTATGGACTGAGGTCCATGCTAACCCAAAGGAACAAGTGATTGTAAGGGGCTCCTTTCGTGTTTCTGCCTAAGCCTATTGTCAAAGGTGGAGGGGAAGAACAGGTGATGCCAAACTGCTGGCTCCCTCATGTGCCAGCAATGTTAGACTGCAAACAGGGCTGAGGACCTGGCAGACTTTTTGTCCATCACTGCAAAATGCTGGCCCATGCATCACCATTGGCACAGAGCAGGAAATGACTGGTGCCAGCAACAGCTTTGGAGCAGGTCATTTCCCCAGTAGACCAAGGGATTGGATTGAGACTCTGGGACTTCCTGTTTAGGACCTGTTCTGCTGCTGGGGAATACACATATTAAATGACCATTATTCCAGCCCAACAGCAGGTCACAGTCCAACCTGTACTGAATTTAAAAACCCAAGTTTTCAAGGGTGCTGTAGTTTAACGCGGGAAAAACATTCCTAAAATACTGATCTCAAGCCTACCAGCCAAGCTGTACAAACTGCCCTTGCAGTCAATGGGAGATACTTGTGTGGGAAATGCACTTCCTCTTTCATAGACAATTTTGCAATTTCTAATGATTATATTTTGCATCCCAAATCACAAAAGAAAACAGGCATGTGATACTTTCAAGAAGACATGAGTTAAAAATCCCAAAACCTGTTCTGGAAGAGTCTCAGTGAATTTGGAAACACTGAAGCCAGGTTTGCCTCCCAGGCAGTATGGCTGGGACAAATAACTGGGGAGTCCAGGGAGCAGATCACCTTGCTACCCAAGGCAGGGCTGTAGTGAACCAGCCACCAACCAGCCTCGACATCAGGGAATGCCCAGTTTGAAATAGGTTTACCCAGTGTGAACATCAGGTTAACCCAGTGTGAACTGCGGTGGGAAAGAAAGCGCCACTGAGCACAAATTTAAATTCCTTTTCTTCCAGCATGGGGAACTGATGGTAGAAGAGAAAGGAGATTTTCTGGCAAATCACTTTGTGAAGAAAATGTAAGAGAAATGTTCGTCTCAGGCTTCTGATGATGGGTGAGCAAGATTTGAGTGTGCATTTTAATCGACCTACAAACTGCATGTGGAATGTGCTTTTTCTTGTACAAGTGCGGTAGGCGATTTAGTGTTAAGCCCTTTACCAAGAGAGGCAGTGAGGTTCAACTGAGTTGAGAGTGGGGAGTTCCTTCACATCACATAGCAGCCCAAGTGAGTAAATATTATGTGGGTTGTGCTGGTACACAGTAGTACACCAAATGTTGCTCAAATGGCTTTAAAGGTGTTCAGTCTGATGCAGTGGCTACCCAACACGTTTAGTGCCAGAGACCTATATAACAGTGTGCTGCTCTTGGACACATAGTTCCTGAAAACATAAATCTCTGTGTGTGGTTACTGCACAACCAGGATCTGACTCATTGCTTCGCAAAGCACTTTTAGTTGCTTTGGAAACGTGATGATATGCACTATACAAACCCAGTAACCACGCTACTCCAAGTAACGGTCTACTATCTTCTGAGCTGACAAGAAAACTTTGTTCTCTGTTATCCACACCATAACCACTAGGAACTTCATGTGACAACCCAAACAAGATCCTGTAGCTCCAAGGACTCTGAATCCATCCCCTTGGTGTTCCAGCTGATGGGCTACTCTCAGAGGTGTTAGCGGCATATAGACCACAACAAAGTATCGCACAGTTTTCTTTCCATACAGTAGGGGGTAGTAAAATACCCAGAGACTACATGTGCAAGGAAGGAGCACACCAAATAGTAGAGCAACTGAATGGAAAACAAACAAAATGTCTATTTTTAAACCAAGCTAAATCCATATAATTTTAAATGGGAACCTTTTGAGCCCTTGTAAAACAAGTTCCTTAAGTGTTTGAATGATGCTATTTAAATGTGTAATGACTTGGCGTATAAAAACCACCCATATTAATTGCCACACTTTCAGGATGAAAGTATTAAACATTTTAATTGTGCTCTGCATGTTTAGGATGCAAACAAAAGTGCTCATTGTGAACCTGCCAATTAAAGTAGCTGCCAATAAGGAAAGGGGACGTGCCTGTGGCTTTCTTTGGGTTAGCTGAGGGCATGTCTACAACTAACGGACAGGTTCTTAAAGAAGTTTGGCATTTGAATGCGTGAAAATCCCAAGCAATACTCCACTCTTTCTATTAAAAGTTTTGTAGCTGTTTTGCTCTGACAACAATGTTTATAGAACAACATCAAGGCTTTTTTTTCTTCTTTTTAAAAAATATATAACACTTAAAGAATGCAAAGGGCTGTTTGAGATGTTAATGCTAAGACCCCAGTTACAGTACTTTTCTTGAGCTGCAGAGTACTGTACATGACCATGGTCTAGTCCAACAGGCAGCTCATAAACCATTGAGGAAAGGCAGAGGAAGCTGTTGGGAATAGTCCGGTGCTTCAAGGAACGGTTTAGAACTTCACTGTTTCAGGGCTTAGAGTTTTGAAGTAACAATTTCATTTCTATTAAGTAATTGCATATTTCTATAGTATCATTTAACTGTACACAGAGTATTTCGGTAACGTCATGCTTCTCTTCCAAACACTGCAGAAAAACCAGACTTTTCATTTTCTTAAGGATTTCATAGAAGTGCATAACCTGTAGAATTGGTTTCTAGTCATGTTCTCCCACCAACTGAGCCTGATAAGACCTAAATCCCAGTTTACTTATTCCAGTGTATCTTAAGAGCA
This sequence comes from Dromas ardeola, assembly GCA_013398915.1. Taxonomy (NCBI): domain Eukaryota; kingdom Metazoa; phylum Chordata; class Aves; order Charadriiformes; family Dromadidae; genus Dromas; species Dromas ardeola. The sequence continues at coordinate 85,675 of VYZM01001722.1, forward strand.
ATCTGAATGACTAACACACAAGGCACACTGGCGTAGAGAGCTGTGAAGAGCTGAGAATCTGGCTCAGTGTTCCCTATTGCGGGAGGAAAGCTGTATTTAAATCTATATATGAAATGGAAGATACTTATTTTACATTTCTGCAAAGCTTTTGAAAAGTTAGATCTAAATCGTGTATTTCTATCTCAGCTGATGGGACCTCATAGAAAGATTCTGAAGAAGATCTAGAAGTCCTTTGGTGAGTGTATGCTGAATTTGTGTTATATAAGGCTTTGCATTTTATTGGTAACTATTACTAAAGATTCTAAAGTAAATTAAAAAAACAACCTGTAAGCCAAATCTACTTTATTTTCAAGAATCTCCAGCTATCACTCACATATTCTTGCCAAATGTGTCATTTCTCTTAGCAACAGTATAGATGGCTTTAACAAGTATTTTTAACCTGTGAAAGAAAGTCACAGAGCTCATTTCTGAAATGTGAAGTTATGTTCAGATACCTAAGGGCTGGATTCGGTGACAAATTGCTTCCTCTCCTCACAGGGCCATGGAAGCTATTCTTGCAGGGCATGCTTTGCGTTTCAGTTCAAGTGGTTTGGAAGGATTTTTGTCTTTCCAGTTCAATCTGGCTTTACTTTTTTATAGTATTATAAATTATTATATGTGTGATAAAACACACACACACAAATCTTGGGGAAAAATGTTAATTCTACAGAGAGAGAGGCTGATACAAAGATAACATTAGTTATATACATGTTTCTCTGTAATTCATCCACATTTTAAAGTTAAATTGCCACCTGAGTTAGCTTGGAATAATTGTTAGATGGCATCCTGGGAGCCATAGTTTCAACAAATTTCCAAAATTTCGCTTGCAGTTTTGCCTACAGATAATGTGTAGTGCAGTCTTTAATGATGTTTAAAATCCCTTTAAAAACTGATATTTCTGGGGTGGCAGATGCGAGCAGTGGAGATACTTAGTTGATATTATCCAGTCAAAGTAAAAGACTGACCAGTCTTTTCCAGCCACTTTTGTCAGTTGTTTCTGTCATCACTGTGGGATGTATAAGGCAGAATGATGTAGCAACATAGCTGAATCTGGTTGTATATGTGCCAGAACCACAAATCTGTTGCTGAATATAATGCACCTTTTTTCCATCTAATGAATAAAGGCACAGATAATACATGGAGCTTCTCACATCCCACTCTATCTCTCATTCCCATCTTTGGATTGCCTACCAAGTGCTCCAAGTGCAAATAACCTCTGAATTTGATATACCAGACCCTGCTATCTCGTTCAAACCATGTCTTTGTAAGGCACATTTATAAGCAATATCAGTCAAATACTCTCTTTATCCCCAAGATTTATTTAATCAAGTGCGTCAGGCAGACCTGCAAAGGAATCACATTGCTAGTGTCCTCTTTTGAGCCTTCTACAGCATCCTGTCTTCTTCAAGGCTCTCTCTTAGATGGTGAGTTTCACAGGGCAAGCATTACCTTTATTTATGGCTTGTTCAGTGGTAAACACTACTTCAGTGTTTAAAGGTTAGTCATAAACACTGGCCAATGTGCTTATAAGAGCTTTACCTGACCCAGTGCCTTAATACCGTTCCTTGACTTCTCTTTAATCTTTTGGAAGAGTCTTTTTAATAGCCACTACAGTTTAGTTCACCAATTCTTGAATTTTATCCTGGAGTACTGATTTTCAAACAGTAGGTTTGAATTAGAGTTTGAAAATACGGTGAGATATAGTGAGGTACTTGCATGACCATCAGGAATGGAAGACGGAATGCGTAATGTTCATTGTTCCTGTAGGGCTCTTGCGTATGTGTAACCTTCTGGTTAGATTTGAAATTTGAACACACGCACACACACACACACAAAGGCTTGAGAACCTCTTTTATTGTCAAATACGTATGACTAGCAGGAATAAGAATGCTGATATCATTGGGGATGAATATATTTAATTTTTCTGTAGGAATTGGTGAAAGATAGCGTTAGGGTTTCAGAAAGGAAGGCTGTATTAAATCTGACTTATTGCTGGATTTATGAGGGTTCAGAAGAAGGCTGGTGTAGTCATAAGCAAATATTTTATTTTCAGTATTCCTGGACACATCTTCCATTTAAGGAAGGCTTGGGATAAGGCTAGGGAACTGGGAAAAAACATGTCAGAGAGAGTAGTATGGCGTAGGCAGGAGCATATGCTTCATATTAGGTATTCCAGTACAGATTCATCCTCTCTCTACAGTACATGTTAATTTTAGGGCTAGGGCTAGAATCAGGTTTTCAGAAAAGAAGGTAGAAAGCCTTTTAATTCTTGCATTCTGCAAGACTGTCAGAGACAGGAGGAGAGTTTGCATAATCAGGAACAAATGCCTTATATTCTTTGTGACCTTTCAATACTTAAAGGGGGCTTAAAAGAAATATGGGGACAGACTTTTTAGTAGCACCTGTTGTGATAGCACAAAGGGTAATGATTTTAAACTAAAAGAAGGTAGATTTAGACCATATATGAGAAAGAAATTTTTTATGTTGAGAGTAGAGTCCCAGGTTGCCCAGAAAGGTGGTAGATGCCCCATCCCAGGAAACATTCAAGGCCAGGCTGGATGGGGCTCTAAGCAACTTGATCTAGTTGAAGATGTCCCTGCTCATTGCAGGGGGAGTTGGACTAGATGACCTTTAAAAGGTCCCTTCCAACCCCAACTGTTCTGTGATTCTCTGATATTTGGATTTACTATACAGATTGGTCGCTTTGAATTAATAAATTTTAGGCCTAGGTTTAGGGTGGTATTGTGACCTAAAAGAGGAGGCTTCATCAGCTAAACTCACCATTGCATTGTTCAGGACTAACAGAGATTAGAAAGAATGTTGGTTGCTAATGAATCTCAATCAGCTCTTCATGAAAATCTAACTTGGTTAGATTTCAGTTGTTGGTGAAAAACAAGGAGTAGAGTTAAGAAGAAAATGCTCGCTGAGCCTAGCTTGTCACTGGGTCTGAAATGTCTTCAGGGATAGGGAACAGCTTAGTATCATGAAGGGCAAATGCTGTTATTTAGATTTCTTACGGAGTTTGTTCACCTGAGTGGGAAGAGCGGATATTTAGAAAGACTATTGGTGATGATACAGCTAGTGCCTTTAATGCATGTTAGATGCAAGAATTAGTTCACTGCCCATATATTAAGTAGGGTGTGGTTGGGGTTTATCTTGTGTTTGGGGAAGGAAAAGATTTGACCTGAAAGTTTAGGATGAGGGATGATATCAACAGCTGATGTTTCATGTTCACAGATTCCTGTAGGGATTAGTTCTACAGCTACATTTCAGATTAGATTAGAATTGATTTAACTTTCGAGTGCAGAAAATAAGGCTTGAAGAAATGAAAGACCTGTTGGACTCTTCATGATCATCAGGGATATGAACACCTGTTTCACCAAATCTCATTAGTTTGTGTTAGGTTTTGCTCTAGCTGTTGTTTACCTGGCTATAATCATAACCTTGTGATTGTGTAAGGACTGGGGAAATAAAAACTCATTGTTTCCAAGATGCTGTTAGATTCCATAGTGCTGGTTTTGGTAGAAGTGCTTACAGAAGAAACCTATAATAGTGAACAGCAATATATGGTATTCATCCAAAGATTCTAGAGAAACTTGGGAGCTGGGTTACTCTTTTGTGTTAAAAATTTGTTCTGAAGAATCAGTGAACACAGGAATGAATATTGTATCTTGGCAGAGAATCAAGATGGATTTACAAAGTGGGGTAGGAGTCATGCTTCTCAAATCTAGTAGCGTTCTTCAGAGAAGCCAATAAGCTTGTGGATAAAGGAATTATGGTTGATATAACCTACTTGGTTTATGACTTACCAAAAGCTTTCAAAGAATCTAGGAAGTCAGAGGATAAAAAAAAAAGACAGAAGTAAGCAATAAATGGTCAGTTTTCACAGACGAAGGAGGTTACCATTGGAAGTTTCTGTGGGAATTGCCCTGGGGCCTGCAGTGTTCCCAATATTAATAAATGGTCTGGAAATGAGAGGGAGAAAATCTTGAGGTATCTTAGTCGACTTGCATTACTAAGTTATTCCAAATGCATAAGGTAAGATTTTACTGTGAAGAATTATAGAAAGGAGTAGGTTGTATAAAGTGAAACCAGGGAGGGGCAGTTTCAAAATAGGCAAAAAAAGGTACTTTTGCCTCACATTTTGTTGTTAAACTCTCAAGATCCTTGCCACAAGATGTTGTGGATAATAAAAACACTCAGATGCAAAAAGTCCTTGGATGAAAAGAAGACACCATTGACGGCTATTAAAGATAGAGATGCTGCTTCTGGTTCAGGAATTGCTCAGCCCCAAATCCCTGGAGGCTGCAAAAATATTCTGGGGAATTACTGCTGTATATTACACTGTTCTCACGCTCTTCCCTGGGAATCCACTTTTGGATTCTATCCGGAATGGCTACTAGCTGAGTTGGATGCATGATCTGATCAAATATAATATGGGAGGGTCTTTATAAATTCATCTGGTAAAAAAAGGACCAAATATTTGGCATATTTGAATAAGCTTATATGTTATTGGAATTTTCAAAACACTGCTTTTTCCAGTGCAAAGCACTTGCTATCCTTGTCATCTTACTACATGATGAAAAAGAGAAGAAAACTGCTCTAGTAAGATTGATTTGGTACTCTGCATTCTGAGAACCTTTCCATATCCCTTTATTGAGTTCATGACTGCTTCCCATAGTATATATAATCAGACAAGATGGATGTCAAATAAATTAAGTATTTTTTTCCATTTGCACAATTGTCCTCTTTCCCAAAGTCAAAACTCAGAGAAAATAAGTTAATTAAAAGCATAATATATGCTATGCATCGTGAGCTGTCTTGCAACATAAATTGTCCAGTTGCTAATCAAGCAAGTCCCATGTCTACTAAGCACAGACTGCTCAGGTTTAAGGCGCTGTCCTCAGTTATCTTTTACTGCTTTTGCTCTGAATATAGAGAGTTGGCCACAGTGTCATCACTGAGACTTTAGGATAGAACCCATATTGGCTGAAATCAGCAATAGTTCTGTTTAGGCATTTAAATTAATATCAGGGAGTCAGGAGGAAAGATTTCATCCTTTAAATTGCATGCAGAACCTAATAAAAATACTACATATACAGTATATATACTATATATAGTGTTTTTATAGTGTGTATATAAATATACTATGTATTTCCTGCCCATGGCAGGGGGGTTGGAACTAAATGATCTTTAAGGTCCCTTCCAACCCAGATCATTCTATGATACTGTATTAATCAGGAATAAATTCAGGAAGTTGCAAAATGTCAGGTTGCAGACAAACTTGTAGATACTCAGGACATAGGCTAGTTACTCTGTGTTTATTGGAAAGTTCACATGGATTGCTGGAAGACAATTGAGCTGGAAGACAGGGACAGGGAGCAGAATGAAGCCCCCATGATCCAAGGGGAAATGGTTAACGACCTGCTACACCAATTAGACACACACAAGTCTATGGGGCCAGATGGGATCCACCCAACGGTACTGAGGGAGCTGGCAAAGGTGCTCACCAAGCCATTTCCATCATTTATCAGCAGTCCTGGCTAACTGGGGATGTCCCAGTTGACTGGAGATTAGCAAATGTGATGCCCGTCTACAAGAAGGGCTGGAAAGAGGATACGGGGAACTACAGGTCTGTCAGTCTGACCTCAGTGCCAGGGAAGGTTATGGAGCAGATCATCTTGAGTGCCATCACGCAGCACGTACAGGACAACCAGGTGATCCGGCCCAGTCAGCATGGGTTTATGAAAGACAGGTCTTGCTTGACTTACCTGATCTCTTATGACAAGGTGACCCGCTTAGTGGATGAGGGAAAGGCTGTGGTTGTTGTCTACTATCCTGGTTTGAGTTAGAACAGAACCAATTTTCTTTTCAGTAATTTTACTTTTCAGTTAAGTCTCTTCTAACTAACTGCAGTCTCTGAAATTAACAGCATATTTTTCACACAGTGTCTGCTTCTAGCAGATACTGGCGAAGAACAAAATCATTCTATCTTCTGCCACGTGCTTTTTTGAGCATATAAAAAATACCTGTGCACTGGGATTTCTTTGATGGTAATGAGACCTTCAGGTTACAATGTCTTTTGACTTTTCTAATGTCAGAAGTTTGCGAGGGAAAATACTCCGGAGACTTTATGATTACTTGGTTTGGAGAACCAAGCTGTAGAAGACAGCAGAGCACAAAACTCTTCTTAAGAATATCTAACGGCTCTTTTTCCTTATGAGATTCACCTTCTTAATTCATAATCCCAGCAATGAGTTCTGGGTCTCCATTCTCTCACAGACACTTTCTATAGTCTGGATGCATGAAGCTTTGTTGCAGTATTTTGCAACCACAGTAGAAAGTGGTGATAGCGTTAGACGTGTCCTTGGATGCCCTATGATTTGCAGCAGCAGGAGGAGTGATGATCTTGTATTTAGTATCAAACAATAGCTCACTATAAAATTTTCTAAACTGGAGTTGGCTTCTCACCATGTCCCAGAACCAACCTGGCATTTCACAATAGAGGAATCAAATGTCTTTTGGCAGCATCTGATGTCATAGTTGCTTAGAGCCTGATCTCAGAATTTGGCTGTCATGAGTCACTCTATCTGTACTCAGCTGTGTAAAACAGACAACAAAAAATGTGGGCGTCAGCAGTGCTGTGACCTTTATACAGTGTTCAACATTGGGATTGGGAGAAGGCAGAATTGTTATTACTAATTTCAAACCGCTAATACATGTTGTTGACTTTTTTCAATATGTGAAGCTAATGAAAGCCTATCACCAGAAGTATACAGCATATCCCTTCAAAGGAGATCTCATTTTCACCAAAGAACTCACAAACAAAATGACAGTGGAATATGTTGGGACAGAAGTGTTCACCTCCCTTTACACTGTCCTGCCAGGCATAATGTGTTTGCTGGCTTGAGGGAAGGGCGACTCCTGTCTTCCTTTTGGTGTGTGAGCTAGAGTTGCATTGAGAAGCAAAATAATTGATAACTGCTGGGTGCAAACGTCATGTTTGATGCTCTGAGGTTTAGTCTGTGCTGAGATGCTGCTGAAATTCTTAAGAAAATATTCTGTGTAATATGCAGGGATTACTAATCTGCCAAACCTCTGAGGCTATAGGGGTAAAATGGGGGTTTCTTTAACAGCTTGTGATCTGGCCGATCTGGTCTGCTTGTAACATGCAACATTTATCACTTGTGGGGCTTGGCCACTATCGTAAATCCATTGAGTGATACTTGAAGAGCAGCTAAGATGTAAGTGAATTATGGGTTATTTTCACATGGTGGTCATCTGCCGCAGATAACTCTATGAAGAAAACAGAGCACAGCTTTGTATCTTGATCCTTTCCTATATTCTTGTACCTTTAGAAAAGTGAACATTATCTTGCTTCTGCTTCCTCTCTTACCAAGCAGTGATTTAAAACATGAAGGTACCTTCAAGAATAAAGTGATTGTATCAGGAAGAGATTTTTTTTTTTTATACATATATAAACAATATATTAATGTCGTGGTTTAACCCCAGCTGGCAATTAGGACCATGCAGCCATTCACACACTCGGTCCCCGTCCCCCTCCTTTCCCGCATAGGGTAGGGAGAAGAGGGAGAAAAAGGAGAAAAAAACCTCATGGGTTGAGATAAAGACAGTTTAATAGAACAGTAACAGAAGAGGAAAAAAAATGGTAAAAGAATATACAAAATAAAGTGATACAATACAATTGCTCTCACTACCCAATGATCGATTGCCCAGCCCGTCCCGAGCAGCGATCGCCCATTCCTTGCCCGCTGGCCAGCCCCCACTTATATACTGAGCATGACGTCTAGGGTATGGAATATTCCTTTGGCCAGCTTGTCCTGTCTGTGCTTCCTCTGAGCTTCTACGGGAAGCTGAAAAAGTCCTTGGCTTAATATAAACATTACTTAGCAACAACTAAAACAATATGTGTTATCAACATTATTCTCATACTAAATCCAGAACACAGCAGCTAAAAAGTCGTTGACTTAATATAAGCATTACTTAGCAACAACTAAGGCGATATGTGTTATCAATGTTATTCTCATACTAGATCCAAAACACAGCAGCTACTAGGAAGAAAATTAACTCTATCCCAACTGAAACCAGGACGATTAATAAACAGGAAGTGGTGCAAGATTAAAATACTAAATCAGGACCAAGGAAGAACAAGTTTAAGATTTTAGAGCTGCAAACTCATTATCTTTATTGTGAGTTGTGTGATATGTGTTGTCTTTAAAGTCCCGTATTTTAGAAACATGCATAATATAAGGAGCATGCCTTTCTTTTCATGTCATCTTTCTGACTACAGTAGTTGCGTAATAAGATTTGAAAACGTGAATTGTAAGGACTACAGCCTGAAAAGATTTAACAAAGTAGCAGTTTGAGTACAGTCTGCTAGTTGTGCCAAGCTTTCAGTTTCCAAATCAGACTTCTGGTCTGAGTGTCCCTCAGATGGTCTTTCTCCCAGAAACTGGAGTGGTGCAGTTGGACCACGGAGTCTACATCAATAAAATTGAGTAGGTCTGTTCTGATCTGTTCCCAGTTGAAGGTGGGATTGAGCAAAGCTGCAAAGTCTCCCTCTGTTACAAAGATCACTGTAATTTTTGCACACCTCATGCTGCATCATATACACTCAGAACTGGAATTTATCTCTGGCAAGAGCTGTGCTTCCTGAATTATGTCTGGCATGCCTGTTCTCAGTTGTGAAGTATTTATCCATTTCCTGGTGTCAGCTACTGAATCAAATGGGATTATGGTCCCTTTTAAATAAAATCCAATTTTGTCATGCACTGCTGAATCCAGGAAGTATTATCACTTGTTTCGTGGGCTTCTTATCAAGAATTTACTTTGGCCTATTGGTCTTGAAACAGTTTTATTGCACCTCATCAGCACCTGGTCTTGCTAAGCCATGATGTGGCTGGAATTGAAGTGCAGGTGGCTCTGCTACCTAGTTTGATTTGGATTAATTGCTGATTTAATAATATAACAGCAAATATGGCAGCTGAGTGTCTGTCTTCCTTTTTCTGTAATAAACGTACATAAGGAATCTCTGCATCTGCTAACTCATGCTGCAGATTGCGTTCCCTTCAGTGGAGATCTTTCCAAATGGTTTCAGAAACAGCAAGAATAGTTGCTTGTGTTTTTCCTGGCGTATCAGTTGTGTATGAAATTACATTGGTTCTGCTTCCTTTGTTTCTGTCACTGCAGCTTATAGGCTCGCCATTAATTTTTCTGTCAAATTGCTCTGTGTAGCACATGCGTTAGATGGCATCTATGACACATGGCACCTGCATTCTCCATACTGTTTGCTTAGTTTGGAGTTTGTGCACTTTTTCTGTACCAATACATTGTCATTATGTTCCTTTCACTGCTCACTAGCTGCTCTTTCAATAAGTGGCAGGTTTCTAAGGCTAGATCTATTATCTTAAAAATGTAAAACTGATCTCGCTTTCATTCTTTCTGAGATCACATGTCGGTGCCGAGAATGTGAGCTCTGCAGTATAATCATTTTTTTTCTCACTATTCAATACAAGTATTTATTCAGGTAAAGGCAAAACAAAACACTTTTGTGTCTACTGTTCTTTCTGGGCTCATTGAGTATTTTGATGATCTGTTACAGCATTTGGGGCATTATTCCAACAGGAGTGTCCTGATTATCTTCCCCCCCACCCCCCAGTGTTATAACAAGTATGTTTCTCATCTTCCATTATAAATTCTGCATGGAGGCTTAATTCGTGCTTTCTCAGTTTTAATGCCTACACATGGATTTTGTCTGGAAATCCACCATGCCTGGTAGCCGGCTTCACTCCATGCTGAAGATTTACTTTGTTTCTCACCCGTATTTTGTCTCTTTGTAAATTGTGTTCTCCTTATTATTGTGAATCTCACAAGATTAACCTTTGCTCTCATCTTTCATATGCCACATGCTGACTAGTAACATAAGAAAGCACCACATTTCCTAAGTAAAATGGCTTCAGATTGAGAGAACTGTAACGGAACTGAAGCCGTGTGGCAAGCCCGTGTCCCCAGATAACAAAGACGAAGTTTAAGGCCTTTGGTGCTATCAACTCTTAAAGGCTGTGAGGAGTGGAGAAAGTGGGAGTGAGCCCTGATGGCTGACAGGCATGGGGAGAGCATCAAGGCCTAAGCTAACCACGCTACACCAGAGCCCTTCTGAGCACCAGTGCCCCTGACTTCTCTCTGGCTTCATTGTGGAGCAGAGTCTCAACACCAGGTCAGAGAAGCACTTCCCGAGGGAACAGACTTGCTGAAATACGCCTTTAGACTCTAGCACTATGCCAGCAGTAGTGTGGTGCTCAGCAGATGAAGGGGAGACGCTGTTACAAAGGTGTTTGCACTGGGAGAGGTGGGACTCAGGTGCAAGGCTGCTGAGCTATTTTGAGGGTTTCTCACTCTTTTTAAGCCTGGGTGATTAGTTGATATCTGGGGGGAATGCTTTTGCAAATTGATGATGAAATGTAATCATTCTTTGTTGCAATTCTGTCTATATTTATGAACTCCCATTTCCCTGAACTCTGTAAGAAGTAAACATGAGAGGCTCATGTTATAATGCTCTCCTCAGACAATGGTCTACCCTAACCCACTCTTTCTTGCTTAATTTCTTTATCAGAATCATCCTACGTGCTCTCTAGTTGTCTCTGGGACTTTCCTGCTGCCTGCTCTGTGTGTGCCTGGGTTTTTGCCCCTTCTCATCCTTCGTGCATAGCTCCGCTGAACAACGATCGTTGCCCTGAGTTTGCACTTGGTCCCAAAGGAAAATTGCAGTGATTGGTTCTTTTTCTAGGCCTTTGTTTTGGGTGCTGACCTCCAGTGTTTCTTCTATTCCATGGAAGTGTTGTAATCAGTTTTTTACATTTAGCCTACTACTTTATACTCAATAAAATGTGACTCCTAAATTCAACTCTACTATCAGATAGCTTTGCTATTCCTATTTATAGATGGCAGTGTTTTTTGTTCTGTGTTATCAATCTGCAGTTCTCCTTTTCCCCACATAAAGTTTTGCTTGTTTTGTACGAAGACTCCATGTTTCAGAACAGAAAATAATTGGCTGTTAAGGTCACGCAGGGAAGATATTTAGTTTTCCTAGGTTTCTGGGTGCGGCACTTGAGCCAATCACATTTATTAATTTTAAGAAGACCCCTCAGACATTTGAACTTGATCCTTCTTCCTGCCAGTAACACCTGGCAAGAGAACGAAATAAGTTAAATTGCAGATATACTCAAGATTTATTTTAGCTAAAGCCTGTTTGTAAGATGTTTGTCTGCCAAGTTATATCTGGAGTAAACTTTTACAGACAAACACTAAATCGGGGCAAGGGGTACAGGAAGAAGTGTAAAGGGGAGTAAAATAGAAAGGCTGACAGACTCTTAACTGTAATGAAAGTGGTTACAGAGAACTCTATGGTATTAACTTAGATAATTGCCAGAGTCGTAAAATCCAGATTTTTCTGTCTGCAAGGCTCCTGGGAGCTGCTGGAGATGAAGAAAATGAAATATAATGGTTCATATATAATTCAGAATTTTGTTGCTTTTCCTCATCCTCAATAGAGTAAAAGCGACCTATTTTCTATATGTTGTAGTTTAGTGGGAAATTCCCCCAACTCCCAGTGTTAGTATGCTTGTTCTCTTCTTAAGCAGGTGCTAACTCCCATCCCTGCTTTACTATTGCTGGCATAGTATGTGCTAAATGTGTTGTGACATTCTTTACTCTCAGTTTACAGTGAATATGGTTGTGCTTCTTCCCAAATTCCAGTTTTGTTAAGCTTCTGGGATTAATGTAGGATCTAAATTAATTTTCTGCATGTTAGTTGTCAACCACAGTATAAATAATTAAATTACAAGCTCTCCTCTAAGATTTGTGCTTTTGTATTTTATAAGTTACATGTAACGATGGTTTAAAAGAGAGAAAAAAAGAGACAAAAATGCAAAGACACCTGTATAAAAAGTCGTCGTCTTGTTTATTTGTCATAATGCATGTTTGCAATGAAATGGGAAAGAATCATTAGAAATGAACGTGAAACTCAGAGAAGAGCCACTATCAGCTCTGTTTTAAGACTGGATTTGAACTGTAAAGATTTCATCCAGAAGAATTCTTCCAACCCATTTTTACAAAACCAAAGAGATCAGTCTAAAAAACCTGAGACAGGAAAATGAGGAAATTGGACTTAAGGTTAGAAGTCAAGCCTATCTCCATTTACTGTACATCATTACAGAAATATGCTAGAGGGGGTATGGAACCAATCCTAGTTCTGATCCTGCCCTCCAAGAAGAGCCAATGTTTAGTTTGCTGGATCTAGTTCTATATAGAGGAACAGGAGACAAATTTAATGAGTTTATATTCTCCCATCACAGTGCTGATCTCATTCATGGCTGAGGACATTCTTCAATTCTTTTCCCAGTATATTGTTACCATCATGGATGGAGAGAGATAGGAACATGTTAATCTTCTTTTGCTCAAATAGAAATTGCACTGACCAAAAAGAGAAGCTGGGATGTATGATGGACAGTGTTCTAGTTAGTTTTCCTAAGACAAGTCACTACACAATGTGACTGTCAGATGTATACAATTAGCAAAAAAAAAATCATATTTCTCACTATATGAAATGTATCCTTTAGAACTGTTGCAGGGAAAGATTTGAAAAATAAGCATGGTTCTGCTTAGCCATGTTTTATTTATTTATTTAAGTAAGCAGTTTCTTTCAGCTATGGACATTAGACCAGTTAGCAAGAGGACTTCATATATTTTTGTTTTACTTTTGTGATCCAAGTGTTAGGAGTTGGGAGTTTGTATCCAAAGGGAATGAATTTACGTATGCAGGACACGTTGTTCGAGGAGATAATACTTACAGTAAACAGAGGTTGCTTAACTGTTGAGTAATGCTACAATAGTTATTTCCAACATTTTGCAAGAAACAATGTTCATGCAATGTTTTACCACTAGCAATTTGTTAGTGGTTTTAATTTAATGCCAAACAAATCTCTAAGGGCTGTAATTTCAAAAACATTGGAGTATCACACATTGGGAAGTATACCCTTTTTCTATTTTTGTAAGGTAAGACGTATATGAAAAGGACACAATTTCTTTTTTTCCATTAATAGTACTTTAAAATCTAAATAGTGTAAAAATATTCTTGTGACATCACAAATAGTAAATTATATGCAGTGAAAGGAGATGCATGTGCACGCAACTTATGCTAATGGAAAAAAAAAGTCTTTAAAAAATACTTAAAGAAAGTCTCCACAACAGATTACTTCAGGAAAACAGATATAATCTGAAGAGGCCTTACTTGCCTTCTATTTTTGGAGAAGTGATGTATCTACATTATAGTAAGGTCAAACCTAGCAGTGCTACAATTCTATATCTAATTGAGAAGTACTTTTTATCTTAATTCTTTGTATGATATATTTCATTTGTTTTGCTGAATATGTGAATGGAAACAGTTTTAAAGTGACTGAAAATAAATTATTTGTAAAGCATCCCTGGATCTCTCTCACTCCAGATCTTATAAACATTCATAATCCTCTATTTAGCATATTTCACTGTAGCTTTACATTATTGCTAGAATTTATCCTTTGTACTGGAAATAGGTGGCCATTTCTTAGTGGAGATCAGCTTTAGTAAACAATCCTATTAATGCAATGCTTATCAAGTTCTTCTCTTTGAGATAGACACGTTCTTATTTTACAGATGGAGAACTAAGGGATAAGGTAGATGGATGGCCTTTGAAATGTCTTATTGTAATTAAGTGGCAGAGAGAAGCTAGAGATTTTATCTCCTGTGCTTTTGCTTTCTCTACTGCTGTGCCATTTATGTAGGTATGCATGCCTATATATATGTCTATTAGATGTCTATACTGAAGGGAGGCACAGACTTGAGACAAACTTAATTAAACTCTACTTTTCTTTAATCAGACTTTTGAGTCCAAAATAATGGAGACTGGCATGAATGTTTTGAAGGAGAATTAGGACTTTTCCAACTCTTCTGACACCAGTTTCATAATAGTTTCTTTGCTGGTGCAATCCTATCATTGCCACTTTCTTTAAAAACAACATAAGATCATCTTGGCCTGAAGTAAGTAAATTCATGTGTATTTATTTATGTGGTGTAATGCTGTGCATACCTAAATACATACATAGTTATTTTCACGAGCACATCTACATTGCATTAGCTGTCATCAGTTTTCACGCAGTTCCAAACTGTTAGGTCTTTGCTTTCTTCATTTTGTTAAGGCAGTCTGGATAAAATTTTAGGTAGCCCTTGCGAAGGTTGGCCTCCAACTTGGACTTCCTATTTATGACATGAAGCATATCAACCTGGTTATTATTTACAGCAAGTTCACACCCGATTAGCATCCACTTGTGAAAATAATTATAAAAGTAGATCTCTTCGTAATTTCCTTTCTCTGGTCTCTAACCCTTAAATTCATTGATAAGTAGGAGCAGAACCTGTATCAGAGAATCTGTGGGGCTGTGTCTGTGCCTTTTAATGTAAAAACCCCAGGAACCCATTTGTGCTAATGTCTCCCTCTAGAGTTTGCTTTGCAGACAATATGAACCTTTGAGATACTACGTGTCTAATGTTCCTTGGTGAGACATCCGCAGGAGAAGACAGGCTTTCCATTCAGATGTTGAGAGGAACATGGTGATACGTGGAAAAATACCAAGAACGGCTTGCCAGGCTCCTCATAAATTTTTTGATGGGATGCTAGCTTGTTAGCTTAAAGACAGAGCATGCGGTCATGTCTCGTCGTGGGGAGTAAGAGCACAGTACTCATACCATCATATGAAGGAAGGAAGCCTGTGCTGGAAACCTATGCCTTTATCTCTAGCAAGAGAGACAGGTAAATTGTGATGAAGTTGCTGGCAGAGACCGTGCTTTGAAATGGAAGAATGAGCGTAGAGTTATCTGGCAAATGATTGTGAGCAGGGGATGAAGACTAGCCAAACAGGACAGATTCCATCTACCCAAATACACGTCAGGGATGTGAGTGCTTGGGAAGATATCTGCAGCAATGCAAAACATGCCTAACTCAAAGTAGATGCAGAGTGGAATATCTGTTCTTAGTTGTAAAAAATGGTTCAACATCTTTTCTTTGGTATTGTAAAAAGAGAGGCTAAATGGAAAGTAAAGGAAGATACAAAACAAAATGGCAGAAATTAGTGTAAAAAGGAAGAGTGATGTAAAGGAGCTCTTGAGGTGGATTGAGAGGAGGAAGAGGTGTTGTGGAAGTGAAAATAATACTTCTCTAGACACGATATATGAGAATGAAGGGAGTGAACTGAGAAAACTAGAACATAATTCCATTACTGTGGAACTGGATAGCATGCAAAAAAAAAGGAGGGAAAAGCCCAGGGGAGAGCAGATAAAAGAAAGGTTGCATTAGGGTAGAGTGTCATTGGGACAATGATTTTCACACTGATTCACGCACGTTTTCTGCAGTGTCTTTCACTGTTTATTGCCCATCAGAACTGATAACTTTCTGATGATTAGAAGTCAGAATATTTTGTTCCATAAGAGAAAAATTTGCTGATGGGATTTCATGGACCTGTTTTGTGTGCCGTTATTTGCCAATACCCAGGTCTTCTTCCTACTACCTTTAAGACCAGATATAATGCTGGTTTATACAGCACCTCCTAAAGGAACACTCAACATGAGCAAGCTCTACAAGTATCCCACAGAGTTTGCCAACACCAGAGGGCAGGAACACTTAGACATTTTTTAACACTTTGGTTCTAATTTAGGACTAACTGGAACATACCTCATCTCCACAGTTTCATTTTCTTTAGAAAAGAACATTGGTTTCAGCTATGAAACAAAAGAATAATCATTAAGAGTCTTTTTTTTTTTAATAAACAGGAGCATGGGATAACCCAAGGAACTCTCACACAGCGTTGCATTGAAACTTCATGTCAAATTTGCGATGCTTGGAGATTTTTTGAAAGTAAGAAAGCAGAAACCACTCCAACTAAAAATCATTGTCTTCACTCCAGCAGATATTATGAATAGTTTTGTTGATAGTGCATTCCTAGAGTCCATGAACAGTAGCAATAAAGTGTCCATACTTGCATTTCTAAACACTTATTATAAACTTCTCCCTCTAGAAGAGTGGAGGTACATTCAATATAAGCAATGAGGCTTTTCCAATACGCACTTTGGAGATACACCCATTATTTTTCGCCAGTGAACATTGCTTGCACCGGAACAGCTGGGAAATATACATAGAAAAGCAGGCTGGGAAAGAGAATTTTTATTACTGAGCAGAAATACAAATTTTGGGGTACAAATTCTCAAAGATACTTATCTCTCATGTGAAGGGCTGCTAGGAATTGATATTGTTTTAGATTTAACTGCATAGGAGCTGGTTAAAATTCAAATTTGGGTATTGAGGATAGATATAAACACTTTACCATATGATGGTAAAACAAATTTACCTGGCATATAGGCAATGGTTAGTGGTAAAATTACTTTTAAAAGAGCTGGTTTCCTGGTTTTCCTGAGTTGTAAGTAAGGTTAAAAAAAAGTTTAACATTGCACCATTTTGCTGTTGAAAATGAGTGACCTTCCCTTTTCTTTTTCTGAAGGTGAGTGTATGTGAATGAGATAAGCTAGAATGTCAACTTGCAATATGTCAGCTATGGCATGGGGGTTGTCCGTATGTAGGCTGTTACCCAGCAGAAAATGCAAGCTAAGTGAAAAGTAATTTCTCCTTGGTGAAAGGTGGAAGAAGCTACCTTGCATTCACAGCAGGAGTAGCTGATGTACTATAAAATTACTGCTGCATTTTACCCCTTGCTCTCTGGAATACTGTAGGAGGGAAGAAAGTATGAAGAGCCTTGAAATTTAGAGACAATTATTCTTCCCAAGTTTTGTATGGTTCTCAGGATGGTGAGTAATGGGTTGCTGTTCTGCACAGCAGCACAGCTGTACAGCTACTGGATTTGCTTCAACAAAACATCAACTTTTCAGAGAAAATTGGCTGCAGGAAGATAACAGATGTACGAAAGAAAATAGGGAAAGGATAACTCTTAGCATCTTTATATTTTGTTTACTAGAAATTTTTAAAGGGAGAAAAAGCTTAAGTGATATGGCAACTTGCTATTTTTGCCCTTATAAACTAATTTTATCATACCCATTTGTTCATATTATTGCACCACAGATAAAAGTGCTGCTGTTGTAGCTTGGCTAGTTCATATTCAACTTTCCTCTTCCAAGCACTTTGTCTTTGGTACTATTTAAATGGCAACAGAAGCTGGCAAGAATCTATGGCTACACTGCTTGCTCTTTTAAAGAACGAAAAACTCCGGTTAACGCTTCTCTTTGTTTAGTCTATTGTTTCAGTTTCTTTGCAATGACAATTGCAGATATTTTGCTGGAGAGAATTATGGTTCAGTCTCTATGAAGTTTATTTCTGTTTGCTAACAAACTACTGTTTTGGGGGTTTTGTATTTGTTGTATTATGGTAGCAGTCATGGACACTAATTCCCAAACATGGGCTTGTAATTCCTGCTTGGGGTTATAATCACAGAAATACAAAAGGCACAGGAACTAGGAATTTTGACACCATCCCAGAACTGTTAGAAAAAGAGAGGTCATGATGCCCTTTTAAGTGAGGCTGTGACTGGAAATGTTCGGGACTTACTGTCCCAGTAAACCTGTTGTCCTCATCATAGGACCTTGTTATGGGCACCATACAAACACATAACAAAAAGCTGTCTCCTGTCCTGGAAAGCTTATTGACTAATTTACAGCTTCTTTTAGCAGCAACTGTCCACAATAAATCTCAAAAGGTTGCTTTCTGTCAACAATCCATTAGAGCTTTCACTGGAGGAAACGTTGAACACCAGCAGCGCTGACCCACACATACTCTCAAATGTTGGCTTGTGGTGCTAGCACATCCTGTCTCTGGAAGTGTCATAAAAGTCTGTGTCTACAGAGGCATGTGAGGGCAGGGCAGCAGGCGGCGATACTTCCTGAGAATATTTTCCCAGTCAATAATTTGCAAGCCGGGGACTTCCTGAACCAGAGATAATGACGCGGTATTGAGATGTCTTTGCCTCAGCAGGTTCCTCTTCCATAAACTTGTCTAGTTTTCTGTTGAACTCATGTCAAATGCACCTGGGGTACAGTGTT
The DNA here is from genome assembly GCA_013398915.1 of Dromas ardeola. NCBI lineage: Eukaryota > Metazoa > Chordata > Aves > Charadriiformes > Dromadidae > Dromas > Dromas ardeola. Next base: position 103,867 of record VYZM01001722.1, read on the forward strand.
CCACTGCATAATTGCATATTATGGCGAGCCTGCCTCATTTTGCCTGTTTTGAGGCTGGCACCTGCTAGTTTCAAGGGTAACTACATTTGATAGGACAAGCAGTAGTTTCTTGGGATGACCTCAGGTAAAAGACATAACAAAAGATGCACTTGCATTACAGTAAAAAGGTGTTGAATGTTATGATAATGTAGATACCAATGTCTTTTTTTTGATATGTATTTTAATAATGAAGAGCTTCAGTCAGTGATTGCTAACCAACGTACTGATGGCAGGAAAAGTCACTAGTGATGGGAAAAAAAAAAGAAAAAAAGGCATTGTTCTGCCTACAAGCCCCAGTGTACGTAATGAGACAGTCTTCTTGCTCACAGCCTTAGGAGACAAGACAGACAGGGAGCAGAAAAGTTTGCCTCATTGTTTATGCAGCATTGGATTTTTGACATCCAGTGGTTCAGGAATAACATCAGACCAGGTTTTTGCTCTGCATCTTTTTTTTTTTGAAACTCACTTTTGGATAGGGTATGTCTACAACACGGTTACAAAAATTATTTTAATTAACCTACCCAGAACTCCATGCTGCTGCAGCTAAACTGTACAACTGAACTCTTTAGTTTCTGGCAAGCAACAGTCTGTCCTCTCCACTGAGGTCTGCCAGGTAAACACACACATTAACTTGCAATAATGACCACAGTAGTCTTCATTTGCTACATCCTTTTTATAATGTATTTTTGACCACTTGACAATTTGAATGAGCAATTGATAAGAAACAGAGGGCGTCCTTAAACATTCATGTATCTTGCAAATAAAGTTTTGCGTGGTGTACAAACAGAAATGTGCTCTATAATTTCACATGAATGCTTAAAATAATTATTAAACAATTCTTTGTTTTCATGCTGGGCTGAGGTTTCCTTCCACATCTGTAGTAAATTGTCCTAAGGAACATTGACTCAAAAGAACTCGATTGTCTTTTAGTAGCATGGTTAGGGTCAGCTGATGAGTCGTGAAAAAGATTACTGTTACAGCTGATCACAGGAAAAAAAACTTGGTTTTATGTATTATATTTCAGCAAGTAAAATACATAAAAATTAATTTCTTTAGCAAGATCTTCTGGTTTCATAAATCTTCTGCCACTATTTTAGCAGTCTGTCTTCTATGTCTGAAGGGATCCTGTGAATGGATAGAATGCTGTGAAATAGAAAAATGACAGAAGTAAATGTGACAGAGAGTGTCACTCGCACAATTTTCCAGCAAGTGATTGGTGGTTGAAGTTTCTGTATTATACATATTTACTCTAGGTGACTTTTACATCCTGGATTTAACTTTCACATTATCCAATGTAATTTAATGAGCAAATTGGCCTTTATCTGAATACTGGATCATGTATCACCAGTTCTTGAAGACTTCTTTCTCCAAGTTGCGTAAGTAATTGTTCCTTCTGAATTATTCTTTTAGCTTTCTTTGGGGAGTAGTAGAGGCTACAGCTATCTTCCTGGGGGTGGGGGAAAGCTGCATTATGCTGTCAGAAATCAAGAAAATCTTCATTACAAGAGAATGCTTTTTTCATGAACTATATTACAAAGTATGTGTGTGTGGCAGGAGAGTAAGTTTTATTTCTTTACCTCAGGACAGACTGCGTATAAAATGAAAGTCCAGTGAGAGCCCAATTTGAACAGGCAGGTTATACACTAGGAGTTGAAGGAACTAGGGCACATTGGTATAATTGAGGAGGGTAGCCCAATATGAACCAGCCTTCTGAGGGAGAAAAATATATATTAAACGGGGATAATACTTTTTTAGGGAGAGAGAAATGAACCAAAGTAAAAACTGTATTAGTCTTGCAACTATTCCAAAAAATAGTGATGGTTATAAAAAAATAGCTAAATAGTTCTGGGAGTTTTGTTCTGCTTTGGTATTTGTGTCCTTCCCTGGTATTTCTGCACATGGCCACATGTAACTATGGCCAGTGAAGTCAGCTCTTTGGAAACATCTGAAAAAGAAAATGTTATGGTTCCAGCTGCACATGTCAATTCTCATACTAGTGCTGCGTTTTTGATTTCTGCTTTGCATAGTAAATAGGAATTGACCAAATGAACAGAGAGGAACAGCACAAACCTGACTTTCAATTTTGAGTTAGACACAATAAGGAAAAAATGTCTGGTATATAATATAATTTGAAAACCCAAGCTATACTTATGCAAGAATGAAATATTATACGCATAGCTGATTTGCTTTTTATTGACAATCTATATCTAGTGTGGCCATTAATTCCGTGAAAAACTGCTCACTTTTCTTCAAGCGTTTCTCCCTGTGCTGTTTTACCATCTGTTGATGAATATAAGTAAATATTGTTATTGTAAAGATACTCTCTAGTCTGGCTTGTAACGTGTGATCCAAATTAAATCTTGGTTCTCTGGGGAGTTGGTGATTTTTAGTGGTTCTGAATATGTGTGACTGAGAGAGTGTATAAAAACCTCAAAACACCAAGGTAATCTTTATCTATCTATCTATCTATTTATTTATTTATTTATTTGCTTTGGAGACCCTGCCTCTATATGGGGAGGGGGTGCTAGAAATCTGGGTGCATGAGGTAAGTGTATGGAAGTTCTGCTAACATATGGAGTGAATTAGGAAAGGCTGAGAGAGAAATATACTACATTTTCCAGTGTCCATCATTATGAAAGTGGAATAAGTATGAAGCAGCTGCCAACTTTACATGCTGAGCAGAATACTGACAGTGAGCTTGTCATCTTTAAGTTGCTCATTTTACCAATATGTTTCTTTGGTCTTGATGGGGGGAAAAACTTAGGCAATCTCAAATATATAAGTATTGAAGCACACCAAGTTAGAATTGTTTAAATGGAAAATTTAGCCACATTAATAGTGCATCATCTTTTCTCTATTAAGGAAAAAAATAATGGCAAAGGTTACAGGACAAAATTTAAATATAACCAAGTTAAATAAAGACAGAGTGGCCCCACGATAGGAAAAGAATTAGCCCAAGACAGCTTGAAAGGAAACAAACCCACGGCGGATCTGTTTTCTGTGTCTGTAAATAAATACAAAAGGCTCCTCTTGGTTTTGGAGGAGAGAATTCACTGGAAATGTCAAAATAACAATAGGGATATGTCAGGTGTAAGTGAAAAAAGAACGGAGTTCTTAAATAGTAATCAGAAAAATAATTAAAATAACATCAGCAGTGTGTGGAATAATGTTCTTTGGGTTCTAGTTGCCTACATGATATAATTCTCAGTCAGTAAAGAAAAACAGGGGAAGATCTTCTTACTTTTCTGCGTTATTTTACAATGTGAAATTAGACCATTTTTCCAGATGTCTCTGTTATGTATCCAGTTGGGCAAGCCAAAAGGGTATTCTGCTGTTTCATTGAATAGAGTTCTTTGTAAATTAAACACAATACTTTTATAAAGCATTTGGCTAAGCAGCTACCTGAAATGATGTAGACAAAGCAGATGAAAAATACTCAAAATTAATATCATGTGTTTTCACTTGTGCTAAGGAATATTTTCTTCACTGAAATATGAAATGTTAGTGTGAACTGAAAAAAAAATTAATAATAGGGGAACATCTAGGACTTGACTTAATTTCTGAAGTTATAGAAAGCAAGATGAGTGCAAAACATATTCTGTGAATCTATCATATAATTCCAATATGAATAATGAAACAAGTTTCTATTACTAGAGGGCAAACGAAGCAGTTCCCAACTGATGAAAACGAAGTTGCACATTTTGAAGCCACACTGAATAAGGAATCAGATTGGAAACCTTGCAATCAGACAAATATTCAGAAGTCATGATCAAGTATATCATAAAGACAGGCCGGAATCAATGCGGTTTGTACTGTTATCCGAACTACCCCAAAATTCTGAGGTATGTACCATTCATGTTGTTAGTGTATCATTCAGATAACTTCCATGATTCAGATTGTTGCATAATGAATACTCTTGACTTCTGTTAGGAACTCTACGTCCCCTCTTCTGGACAGCAGAAACAATTTCAACTGTATACCCTGTATACTGGCATAAAAGAAATACTTTCATTTACTCTCTCAGTTCCAAAGCTCAGCTCAAAGTGCTAAAATAAAAGTGTTTCCACTAAATATAAACCAGGTTTTACATTAGCTCTTTTATGTTTTTGATTTCTCAATATTTCTTAGTATTTCTCTTGGTTTGGCATGTAAGCCTGTTTATACAGGCGCTGACCATGGTTACCTTCCATTGGTTTTGCTTTTTCAGGAGGCAACCAGAACTTTGTAGAAACAGTTTTTTAAATTCCCAGAGTTCTTGCAATTAAAAGAGTGATGAAGAGAGACAGAAGGAAACAGAGAAATTGAAGTTTTCTTAAAAAATACATTTTTAAAGTGTATTTGCCTAATTGCAACATTCTTAATTGAGGCTTTTTTGAAAACAAAACAAAACAAAAAACCAACTTGTTCTTATCTGCAAAAGTCCTTCTATAAAATGCATGACTAATATCTAGTAGTCTAAACATGCTAATATAAAGTTATTCTAGTTTAGAAATTCAAAGCTGATCAGGTTCAGCCTTGGGTTGTTTCCTGAATCGTTGCTTTCAGCTACAAAATAGCTAGCATTTGATATTTCTAGTTTCAGCTTTATCTAAAACATTTTGATGGAAGAATTATATGGGAAAAGTACAGTTCTAATAACACAAAAAATGACAGAAATAATTTTGCTCAAAAATGAGCAAAAATTACTGTGGACTGAAATGCAATATGGAAAGTATTAGCATAGTTTGTTTTACTACTACAATTAGAACAAGTCTGCAGCCTTCATATACCCAAGCTGACATCAGTCTGGAATGACTTTTCCAGGAAGAATAGTATGGTGCAGAAAAGAATAACATGTGTAGGCATCCTCAGCAGTGGCATGCCGAACAATGAAACATGTGGTTTAGTTGTTCAGTCTTTAAAAAAGAAACCACTACAGACATGAGCGTACTTCCCTACATCCATCCAGGAGGCTGGACACTACACAAAAATGGGTAATTTAAATGTGTGGCTGGGGACCACTCTAAGATAGTTATATCTTATGCCATGGTATGAAATGATCTCATGATTTGTAAATGGTTTGCCCAGATTAATTATCATAATGAAAGTCAGGAATATTTTAAATCATCCTGATTATATAGATGGATTCTAGTCTTTGCGTGTATACACATGATATACATAATTAGAGCAATGTGCTTCATTCAAACCAACTGCAATCATGAAATTTCTCTTGCCCATTAAACTGTACGGGAGGCTGTGATTACATCCTTTTTATTTTTAATATGAGTTCCCTGCAATTCCCAGGCTCTCAAATGTTTCAAACCAGCTGTAGCAGTAGGATTTTTAATTATGCTGTTGTTTAGTGAGTGACATATAGCTGCTTCTCAGTCTGAATTAGCCCTGGACAAACAGATAGGAGTAATGTGAACTAAAAAAATAAATGCAGAACAGCTGTGGACAGAAATGAATGCCTTGATTAAAAACACTCTCCTGGTAGTTTTCTTGCATGTTGCTATGGTACAAAAAATCATGTTTTTATTGCAGGTTTTCTAAAGTGACAGGTGTCCTTTAGTGTAGCTTTCCTGTGCTTTTACCTTTAATTTTGAAAACCAAGTTGTTCGTTTGTAATTTACTTCTATATAGTGAAAAAGGCAACGCATCATTGTTCCTGCAGTGAATGCTCTCTGTTCCCAATAAAAATGCATCTGAACCTTTTATGGGGAAGGGTCTAGCCTGCGTTGGTTATGATTTGTGATGATTTAGAGGACATTAAGCAGCTTCCTGTTGTTGAAAAAAAACAAACATAAAATTATTAGACTAGCTGAGACATTCATGAAAAGGGTATATTTGATAAATTGTATTTCTCTTTTCTTTTGAATTTGAAAAAACGTACACAACTGAAATAAGCTGTGCCATTACGAATATTATTTCCATCACAGTATCAGTTCTTCGGTGCCATGGGAGTTTTTAGGAAGTAAATAGGAAAAGTATACCACAGTTGCCAAAGCAAGACCATCTTAAAGGTCGGCCTTTGCAAATGACATTTCTAACTGCACAGGTGTATTTGGCTTGTTAACTACGTGTCACCAATAGCTCAGAATTCAACAGATCCTAGTTTGGTGCTTCTCAGCTCAGTAACACTTTATGTAACCATACAGCTTCTTTGAAACAAACAACAACGTGGGGCAAGAATCCAGGACAGTTGCAAAAGCTTAGATTTTTTTTTGTCTTGAAGTAGTTGTGTCGTTGCTGAGCAGCTGTGTTTCTAAATTCACATTCTATCTGCTTACGTCGTCTCTCTTTCATACTCAGGATTTAACTAGTTTTTCAAATAGACCTCACAAATCTCTGTTGACCTCCATAGTAAACCACTGAACATGAGGTGAAATGCAAAGATCTATTTTTAATATCAGTATTTCTCGGGAAATTATCTTTATATCATATAGTCCAAGCTCCTATACAATAGAAGTTACATTATTTAAACTGGTTACTCATGGACTGAGCCAAACAAATTAGATTTGATTAGATTTTGTATTTCAGAAAGGCATCCAGTCTTGATTTAAGAATGTGAAGAGGTGAGGAATCCATGACAGGGTAGTTTGCTCTTGCAGTCAGTGTCCTCTGCATCTCTACAGGCATTTTTCTGAAGTACTTTCTGCTTGTGCTAAGAGTTCCAACACTTGCTCCAGACTTGGTATGATTACAGGCATGCCTCTGCAGAGTCAGCTGACATAAACTGTGGCAACATTAGACAGAAAACCTCAAATTCCTTGGAATGGCAATATTTTGAATGAGGTACATCACTTGCTTCAACTCAAAACCGCTTAAGGAATTCCTTTGCTTCAAAAGAGGCCTGGGAGTATGTACCAAACTCTCCCTGAACAGTGGAGGGTGAGAGGTTCCTCTTGGAGCCGTTCAGTCCAAAAATCTAACCAAGATGCACCAAGACTCTCTTGTGCTGGAGGAACCTGTCTCTCTCAACCAGTTACAGAAGGCGTCACAAGTAGCTATTTTAGGTAGCTAACACAATACCAGAAGTACCTACACCAAGCTCTGACTTTTGAAAGCTCTGACTTTGATTTAATGCTTGAACGTGTTACACTGCTAATGCCGATTGCATAATGCACCTTTACACAAGAGATTTCTATAAACCTATGTATTTCACTTGGATCAAATGATATCGCTACTCAGAGTTTCAAATATGGATTATTTGGCCAGATCTTCTTAAGTCTTATGAAAAGTTAGTGCCGTTTTCTAGCCGGTATCAATTAGTAAATGTTATATTTTCCACTAGGAAAAAAAAAAAAAAAGACGAATGGTATTTGTCTGAAAATTCCAGTCCATAGAGCATGACAAGTTGATGCATTTGGGTTTTTTACATTGCAAGATAAACTTCAGGAGGCTGAACTAGGGAAAGAATGGAGAATGAAGGCAAATGCAGATTTTGAAATTGCATCTGAACAGAAATTGACTTGCTTCAGATTGCTATACAGTTTTCTTCTGTCTTCTCCAAGGATAAATTATTTTGGATTAAAACTAGTTTGTGCAATTGAAAAGGAAAATGTATTGTTCTTTGATTTTTGTGCTGTGATAAAAGCGATAGAGTTGTCTCAAAAATCAGGTGTTCAACCTGGATACTTAGGACATTTCAAGGGAATGTATAACAGCTAATCTTTACCACCAAAATTTAAACTTTATTCAGTCCATCTGAGTGTGAGTTGGGCATCTATGCAAGCCCCTAAAAGTAGGCTACATAAATGCTGATTTCCTAGCTCCATCTGATAAAACCCGGTTCCTGCGTAGTACTTCCACAGTATCCCTCACCAAAGTTAGCTTTGTTCCGGAATCTGATAGACATTTGTTTTTTCAACTGAAGCAAAACAAAATAGTGCAAAATTGTCCTGAAAATGAACACTGACCAATAAAACCCAGCTGCTGTAAGAGGAAGCAATTAGTACTTGCTGCACCTAATGGTATCTGGTTAAATCACAAACTCTGAAGGGCTTTCTTAGGAGACAACCAGACAGCAGTGGGAGGAGAGTCACTGCCTTCCCATACAAAGCCAGGAGGAGGAGGAGAGCACAGCCATGTCTTGGATGTGAAATTTTCTCCCACTGATAAGAACTGACCTATTTTTAAAGCACTTAGAATGTTTTGTTAGCTGTAGTAGTAATAATAATGAAGTTATAACTTCATTCTGTCTAGACAGATCTGTATCTAGCTGAAAATGAAGAGAACAAAAAAGGGAGAAACAGATTTATTTCTGAATTCAAACATCTCTAAGTTCCCAAGGTTTTGCTGAGTTCCCACTACCCACCATGCTCAAGTTACACCAGCGTAGGCAATGTTGGCAGAATATGAAGCTTATAGCAAGTGTGCAGCATTATTTTGATGGATTTCACCTAGCACTCACTGTTGTGTTTAGCAGCCAGGGCTCAAAGGTTGTTGTGGTTGACCAGAGCTGACCTTGAAAGCCAGGATGGTTCAGCTACAGAAACTGAACTAAAATTTGGTGTGAAGCAAATAGATGTGCCCCAAACTCCTGCAGATCAGCACAACACTCCTGTCCCACATAGAAACCTATGCCCCTGTACCTTTGCACCACAGACTGAGCAGCCTCTCACACCTTTGTCCTTCTAGAGCAAGCAGCTTGAGACAACCAGTACTACCCACTCTTCAGCACAAGCTGCGGGTGCGCTTCCATATGCGCCCTTCCACCTCTGGAGGAGCTTCCAACTTCCTTCCCTGCCTGAGTGACAGCTCTTCCCCCTGGGAGCAGCTACCCCAGGTCAAGCAGCTGCATCAAACCCTTCCATAGGGCAAAGAGCCATCTTCTTGGCTAAGGTGCTGCTTTCCTCCTACCACCTCAGGGTGGCTGCTCCTCAAGTGGATGAATAGGGACTGGACATTCACGTGGGCATTCAAGTGTTTAGGTGGTAGCTGGTGATCAAACAGTCCCTGCTGAAGGTGTCTGGGAGGTGGGAGGCAGGCTGCAGTAGGCTTGCTGTGCTGTAATTGTACCCATTCCTGAAGCTATGGTTACTCAAAAAACCAAAACTACACCTTGCTGTTACATATTAACTATAGTGGCTATGTGCAGTAGGCATGATATGTGTGTGCATATGCACTAACCTGAACAAGGTCCGAAAGTACTGTCAGTTATAAAATGAAACAATGAAAGACATAGCTATAACATACACCATCAGACTTGAGTTTGGATTGTCAGAGACCTCTGAATTGGGTCTATTGGCAAGTAGTTGTGGATTTATGACATGTTGGAGCTTCTTGGTTTAGCACTTATCAAGGATAAATTATAAACCTCTCAGTAATGTTATTCTGAAATTTTTATCCCAGACATGATTTTGTCTTGCAGAGGGAATTTGGTTGCCCACAAAATGACAAATATGATTCCTCAGACTTCCCTCATTTTGCACTTTTCTTTCGATTGTTACAGTTAAAAGGTACATCTTACATTGTTTCATGCTGTTTGCAGGTCTTTCATTTTTTGCTTACGCTGTGCTGTACTTAGTATCAAGAATATCAAATGCTTCAGCTCCACCATGGAAGTAAAAAGCATGACTGCCTTGCTGACCATTTTTCTTCTACTGGTTCCTATCCCTCCTCAGGCACAGTGCAGGTCTGTGGAAATATTCAGTGTTTTTTCCATGTTTCTGAATGTTTTAAGTTCTGCTTAGGACTGTGATTTAGAACTGTTGTATTTCCAGCAGTGAAAAAAGGACCTGCAGAGAATGTGCCTGCAGGCATCCTTGTTGGGGTGGGGAGGAAGGAGTGCAATACTGGGTGTCTGCAGGGGTGACAGTGTCTTACTGTAGTGAAAGCATCATGCTATGGTTGTGTCCTTACCACAAAACTGGGATACTGCACAAGGATCCCCTGCTTCCTGAACCCTAGTTCCCAAATCCTCGAATCTCCCAAACCCGTGTCCCATCAGATGTCACCCAGCCAGCAATCCCATCTCTCCTGACCTTTTTGTACCAAGGCCCTCCCACCCCTGAACAGTCTACTCCAGTACTATTGCTTTTTTTCTTTGCCAAGCCACCCCAGTCTTGTCAGGTTATGGCTTGAAGCTTTCTTCTCCTCCACTGTGTCCCTGATACTCATCTGTGTAAGCTGCTCATTTCTGTCTACCTTCAAATCCTTTCCCACCTGTGCATTCATCCCGTCAACCTCCCTCCCCACTCCAAATCTGTATGTCTGTAGGAACAATTACTGACAAGTCCATTTCTGTTTCTAAAGCGATGGATTTATGAACCCTCCCCATGTCCTTTTTCACTCCCTTGGATGCTAGCACCTGCTAGCTGGCTGAACTTATCTCCTCTCTTGGACCTGCCCTCAGAAATAAACATGCCACAGCTCTTGTTTCTGGCAGAACTCTAAGAAAACCTGGACATAGGCTGCAGTAATCAAAAATCTGCTCAGATGGCAAAGAAAAACAAGAGACGTTTGGGATAAAGAGTCCATATAGAGCCCTGTTTTAACTGTTGTTCTTCAGTTCTTGATTTATTTTACTCCTGGTACACTTTGCTCTTGGTTCTGTAATCACTCAGGGGCAAGAAGGCCAACTCCTGAAGGCCCACTTAATTCAGCATCTGTGGTCTAACTGATCAGCATTACGTAAGATGAACTTCGGCATAACATAACCAGTCCCAACTGAAAGGTACGTTGCTGCACAACATATGCAAAATACATGATCATGTGAAGGATTAACAAATTGCTTGGCCTCGTTCTCCAATTCTATAATCTCTTCCATGTGGGAACGTCCCCGCACCCAGACAGAGCCCCCGTGGCCTCCATGAGGTTCTCTGCTCTCCTGCCGTGGCTCCGTTTGTGAGGCGGTGGCATTGGGGACTGTGCTTGACATGACTTTTTCTAAAGCAGTTATTTCCATAGGAAATTTTGTGGGGCTTTAATGAGGTTCAGGGAGAAGAACACTGAAGAGGAGGAGAATGAACCTGGTTTTATGCCAGAACATGTGGTGGATAGTAGTAGCTTGATTTCTACAATGGAGGTGTTGCAGCCAATGAGCTCAGTATTTCCTGCATTAATGAATTTTAAGATGGGCAAGAAGCTGCTTAGACAAAAACGAGAAGCCTAACTAGGAAGGCTAAGAAATACTCTGTTAATATTATTTCTGCACTCCCCCCACCCGATTGTATGTATACAGAAAACCCTCTGTTTCTTTTTAACTCTAGTCAGATTCAACAGTGAGATGATAAACAAGTTTAAATGACCAGTTTCGCAATACTTTGGAAATGCTATATCCAGAGATAATTTTATGCACTGAGTTATGTGTGGCACACTGCAAGTTAATAATTTAGGCCATTAAAGAAAGAATAAGATAAAAAAGGATTTCTTGTCAGTCAGCCACATGTGTTTCAGAACACATTGTGTTTTAGAATCATTGGATGTGGTTTTTTGTTATTGGCCCTTGCTGGGAAGACAGAAAAGTGGCAGTGCAAAAGAGTAGCATAAAAATTTTAGTTCTCTTGATATCATCCAAAGTGGCAATTTTTTTTTTCCCCTGAGGTACTGACATAAACATCCATTTTGATTTTATTCAAGGACAAGCCTGGAAGGGAAGATGCTTTAGGGGTTGGGTTTTTTAAACTAAGGATGAGTTGAAACTAGCTTATTTTCCCAGCTATCTTAACTTTGCAGAGTCTGCTGAAAGAAGGCAGTATTTGTTTATAGTAGACTCTTCTTCAAATTTTTGAAAGCTTCCATTAGTACTACTGAAGAAAGATAAAATGTTTTGCACATTTACCACTGTGTATTCTGTTGTAGTTCGAACTTCACCCCAATACAGTTGCTTTGCATTTGTGCTTTGAGTTGGTTTCACTGATGAAGACATAATAAATTATACATAAAAGAGAGTGATCTTCTAAGACGATGTTCATTAGGCAGTTCTAACTTGTGATGCATCAGAAACCATATGCTTTGTGCATTGGCTTGCAGCTGTAAAACAGACTTGAAATTACCAAACGAAGGCTTGGTGCCAGTTTCCAGTGAAGCCAATGGCAAAACTCCATTTATTTCAGTGGTTTGGGGTGAAGTGTGTAATAATCACAGCTACAAATTAAGAGTTTTTGGTTTTGAGCCAAAACCTCCTCTTTCCTTCTGCAGGTTTGCTGAAAATGCAGCTGAACACCCCACCCTTTTTTCTTTCTTTTTTTTTTAATGTATGAAGATATGAAAATTAGAGACTTTTTCTGTCATTCTTGTCTCTTCTCTTTCCTCACACTGCAAACTGAAGTTTGTTAACCCTGGGCAGTCAGGTTATAAGGAAAAAGGAAGCTGGGGTGTCCAGTGTTTCTGGTCACCTCACAAGTAACCTAGAGAGTAGCATGGCTAGGTGAGTGCCTTATAGCCTCTTACTGGGCTGGAGGGACAGGTCCTGCCTGTTGGCACCCATGGTGTTGCCATGGATACTGTCCTACTGCTGATTCTGTTCATAGCCTGGTGCTGCACTCAGGTAGCAAAAGGATAGACCATTTTTAGTTTATTGGAAGAGGCCTATCCAAGCTGTGAAGGAGGCATTTTGGGAAACATGCCTACCCTTTGTTAAAAATCTAAGTAATTTATTATTATTTTTGTGCAACATTGAATGGTGCTGTCTATCCTCTGCACAAGAACAAAATTTGTAACATGCCTCTGAATTAATTATGGAAGACTTCCAAACTGTTGAAGGGATTTCAGAACATACGTCCCCTTGAAAGAAAAATGGTTGAGTGGGGTCCCTTTCACGTTTCTCTTATTTACTTCCTGAAGTGCCTTTCCATCTTTTAAAAAGATTTCTGCCCCTTTTATCTTGGCAAAAGAAACTAGTCTTGTGGCTTGTAGACTGAAAGCGTTCACTGTCTAAGCAAGCTTGAGCCTCTTAGCAGGGAGTCCATACTGGACTTAAAGCAAAAACCTATCCCTAATCCTGGAACCGTCATGAAGCGGAGAATGTTAGAGTCATTTACAGCTGCCTGGCATTGTTGCTGAGGGACAAATTGAAATCGCTGGTCTGCCAGGCTTGTCAACACCTTTGTAATCTGCCGCCTAGCCTGGTTCCCCAAAGGGCTCCTTGGAGAGAGCAAACGAGCCAAACTGACAGCCAAAGACAGAGTCCACCTACTTGTCCCGTTTTCTTCCTTTGTCTTTGTTTCTTTTCCGCTTTTGTAATTGCCTTTCTTTTTCCCTGTTTTTATCCCAACACTAATGTTGTAATATTGGTAAGTGGTTTAATTAGAAGATTTATTAACTTGTGTTTTCAATCTTTTTACTGAGAAAAAGTACCAAAAACTTAACATCAAAATAAAAGCTATTACACAATCCACTAGTTGGGTGCAGTCCGTCCCCTTTGAATTCCATGGCTAAACTCCCATTGGCTTTCATGGGAGCCTATGAAGGAACAAGCTCTTGTTATTCTGTAATATGTATGCCACATGGGGTCTCAATTTAGTCACTTAACTGAAGGCACCTAAACAAGTGGCCCTTTTTTTTGGTGATGTGACTGACTCAAGTGGCTAAATGGGAATACACGTGCCTAATGTTAGTACATCCACAGTTAAATATGGTAATAACCATAGTCCAGTATCATAATTTCATCTGTATGGATTAGCATTTATCAGTCACTCTGGGAGTGGCTTGACAATTAGTGCATCAAAATTCTGTTGGGTATGTCCCATAAATCTAAAAGAAAAGCATATAGTAAAGGAGAGAAGTAAATATGAAACACAAATCTGAGATTAGCTTGACAACAGTAATGCCTGTCTGAGGCTTTGCTTCATGATAGTAATTAATCACCTCTTTTCAGTGTATTTCTAATATTGCAAATTATTAATGCTTTAAAAATATAAAGCAATTTAAGCTGTCATCAGAGCTGGGATAGTGTTTTCCTGGAGCAGCACTCTGCAGAGAGTTTGGTGAAGATCCAAGAGCTGGTAAATTTAGAGCAGAAAGTGTTTAACGCACTTGATTATTAAACACCAAACTGTAAACAAGCACTTCAATATTTGGAAAATCATGACCTCCAACATAATATCATTTTAAAAAAATTGATTTCCAAGTCGCAGTAATGTAAACTAAGACTCTTAGGATTTATAAAGCCATTGTCTGCTCTTTTCATGGGGTGAATATTAAAATTTGTCTTGTCAGTTTAAGGATTATGGCCAGATCTGATTTTTTGTTACACCGTTGTAAAAAAGAATTGCAAGTTCCACCAGTGAAGACTTTTTACTTTGAAATATATTCAGGAAGTATGGTCTATATAAGAATAGATGGATAAGATTAGGTCCTGGCTTTAAGTGACAATCAACATATACATTCACATAGGGGGTACATATAAACCCTGACACTTGGGACCACATATTTCATTTGTTCAGCACCTGTAGCGTGTGAGCTCTGATTTACCTTGAATGTTTCCAGGGATGGGGCATCTACCACCTCTCTGGACAACCTATTCCAGTGTTTCACCACCCTCAATGTAAAAAATACCTGGTCTAAATCTTCCCTCTTTCAGTTTAAAGCCATTACCCTTCGTCCAATCGCAACAGGCCCTGCTAAATGTTTGACACATCTTTCCTGTAGGCCCCCTTTAAGTACTGAAAGGGCACAATAAGGTCTCCCCGGAGCGTTCTCTTCTCCAGGCTGAACAACCCCAACTCTCTCAGCCTGTCCTCACAGCAGAGGTGCTCCAGCCCTCTGATCATTTTTGTGGCCCTCCTCTGGACTCGCTCCAACAGGTCCATGTCTTTCCTGTGCTGAGGGCTCCAGAGCTGGGTGTAGTACCCAGGTGGGGTCTCACCAGAGTGGAGCAGAGGGTCAGAATCACCTTCCTCGACTTGCTGGCCATGCGTCTTTTGATGTAGCCCAGGATACGGTTGGCTTTCTGGGCTGCGAGCATACTTTGTTGTCTTGTGTCCAGCTTTTCACCCACTAGTACCCCCAAGTCCTTCTCAGCAGGACTGCTCTCTATCCCTTCATCCCCCAGCCTGTGTTGATACTGGGGGTTGCTCTAACCAAGGTACTGGACCCTGCACTTGGCCTTGTTGAACCTCACGAAGTTCACATGGGCCCACTTCTGGAGCTTGTCCAGGTCCCTCTGGATGGATCCCCTCCCTCAGGTGTGTCAACTGCACCACTCAGCTTGGTGTTGTCCGCAAACTTGCTGAGGGTGCACTCGATCCCACTGTCTATGTCATTGATGAAGATATTGAACAGTACTGGTCCTGATACGGACCCCTGAGGGATAGCACTTGTCACCGATCTCCATCTGGACATTGAGCCGTTGACCACTACCCTCTGGATGCAACCATCCAACCAGTTCCTCATCCACTGAGCAGTCCACCAATCAAATCCATACCTCTCCAATTTAGAGAGAAGGATGCTGTGGGGGACCATGTCAAAGGCTTTACAGAAGTCCAGACAGACAACATCCATGGCTCTTCCCTTGTCCACTAATGTAGTCACTCCATCATAGAAGGCCACTAGGTTGGTCAGGTGGGACTTGCTTGTGGTAAAGCCATGCTGGCTGTCTCGAATCATCTCCCTGTCCTCCGTGTGCCTTCGCATAGCTTCAAGGAGGATCTGTTCCATCCATGATGTTTCCAGGCACAAAGGTGAGGCTGACAGGTTGGTAGTTCCCAGGGTCCTCTTTTCTACCCTTTTTAAAAATGTGTGCAATGTTTCTCTTTTTCCAGTCCCCGAGGACTTCACCTGACTGCCATGACTTTTTAAATACCATGGAGAGTGGCTTGGCAACTACATCAGCCAATTCCCTCAGGACTCTGGGATGCATCTCGTCAGGTTCCACAGACTTCTGTATGTTCAGGTTCCTCAGGTGGTCACGAACCTGATCTTCTCTTACAGTGGGAGGGACTTTTCTCCCCCACTCCCTGTCTTGTGGTCCATCCATTTGAGAGGCGTGGGGAGAGAGTTTGCCAGTGAAGACTGAGGCAAAAAGTTGTTGAGTATCTCAGCCTTCTCCTCGTCTGTTGTTACCAGTTTGTCAGTGTTGCTCGTCAGGGGGAGGTATGATAAAATGTGACATGCCTCATATTGTTTCCCTTGTCAGCGACACAACTGTGCTGGAGTTCTTTGCTTTTTGACATCTCTCAACAGTGTGTTACCTTGGGTTAGAGTTGCTTTGGTAAACCCTGAACAGTCTGTTCTTTCATCGCCTTTCAGGAGTTGTGTATAGCTTCTACATGTTTACCTCAGTTCTCCATTTTTCATTTGAACCTTCCCAAAGAAGTGACTGGATTCCTTCTGGCTTCCACTTACGGGTGGGCAAGTTGCCTTTATTGTTTAGGAGAAAGGCATGTTCCAGACTGTTCTAAAGTGTCCACCTTTCAAGCCTCAAGCTTACAGAAGGAGAGAACCTAGCCTTCTGAAATATCTCTGCCAGTGGTCCTGCTTTGACTTTGTTTGGGTTTTCAGAAACTCTTCCTTGTCTTTTAGGCCATTAACCCCAGACTCCAGGTGCCTGTTAAATCTGCAGGGAAAAGAAGTCCAAGAAAAAACGGTATTGCCACCTTCTATGGCTTTATTCCAGCAGATCTCTGGGGTCCAAAGAGGTTAGCTGTGTCACTCTTGTCATAGCAGCAAGTCCACTGTGAGTAACATGATCTTTATCCATAGTGCCAAGTGGTTGGAAGCAATCTATTGAACGTCTTGTTGATGACCATTCCTCTGGGAATCTCTTCGTTGTCACGATTGCCGGGACATGACACCAACCCAGGCCCTTCATCACTGACACTGTGAGTGTCCTCAACCCTTCTGGCATCGATCTCCAGCACCAGCTGTCTGAAGTTGAGGTGTTAGGAGCACATTTCCCTCATTAGCCCTGAGATCCAAACCAAGATTTCAGTACCAGAAGTTATTTCTTTGTTTCTCCTCTTTGAATAAAATGTGCATTTTATGAGAGGCAATAAATGCGAATAACCATGGGTGGGCAGAAAGTCTGTTGGAAGCTCGAGGGAGCTCATTCTTCAGCAGAGACAACGCTTTTCTGGGTTGCAGCTGGTTGCTCTGATAGACTTCAGAGAGTCAGAGCACAAGAAAAGGAGTCCTCAGTCTTTAGTGATAACTGCCTAGTAATCATTCCTAGAAGTGTGTGGAGAGTCTCAGGATGAATAGTCATACTTCTTCCAGACATCAGTGTTGGCTTCTGCTTCTGTGGCTGTTTCGTTATCATTCTCCAGGGACAAGGCAAACCCTGGATGTTATTGAAAAGACAAGTGTGCCTTTTAATATCTGTTGAATTGAGTTACTATATTTTTTGGGATCTGTTGGTCCATGGTAAGGGGGAATCTGCTTACAAAATGATCAGTATCTGTTGTTTCTTGCAGATGGACTTCTGGATCCTGGTCCTCGAATTTCTGAAAGGGTTGATCAAATTGTTTCCATTTGTTAAGGACTTTTCTCCTCTATGAGACTTGAAACTGGTGCTAATGACCCTTACTTACATCCTTTCTGTGAACCTGCAGCAACTTCATTGCTGATACGTCTGCCAAAGAAGATGTGTTTATTATTGAATATTGCCTTCTCCTAGAGGGTAAGACAGTCTTTTTTCTCTTTATCATATCCGTTCTTCATGGGATGTTTCTTCTGAGACCCATTCTTATTCCTGGCTCAGAATTCCATCTCAGACAGAAATTTAAATTTTATCTAATCTTAATGTCTTTCCTCCACATGCTGAATGCCAGTAAGGCTTTACCTTATTTCTTATTTCTCTTCTTATTTCATATTTCTGACAGGACCAGAAATTCCAGATGTTTTCTGAGGCTCTTTTGGTCAACAGCTGAGTGATCTGGGGATATTGTTATCTCTGTGTGCAGACTGGTCATGTAGATAAGACGCTGTCATGGCCTGTTCTGAGACTCCAGTCAAGGCTGCATCCATGACTGGAGTGAATGCCACTAGCTTTTCAGCTGGTGATACTGAGAAATTTCACCTTTCCTGTCATCTGCTGAGCATTCATTTGGAGCTCTTTTCGATTTCGTGAGACCCTGGGTAATCCCGGACCTGGAATGGTGCTGCACTTGGCAGCATTCTTACAATCTTTATTGGTATGAAGAGCTTCCATTACCTCTCTGTGGTAAATATACAGCCTTCCTCTGTGTTGCCGTTGTGTCAATATGCATGTGGGCAATCACTGTAATAGAAGAACAGCTTATTTAAAAGTAAAAAATGTTCTTCAAAATATGTGTATAAATTTCTTTCCTTTTCTTCTCACAGTGGGCATCAAGGAAGACAGAAAATAATTTTTTCCTCTAGAGAAAGGAATGGAAGGGAAACTACTGTAGAAGGAAAAATAACATGGTCAGGAAGCAGATATTTCCCCTGCCTTTTTCCATGGCATGAATGTATTTGTGCTCTACATATATGAAAAAAGTTCCATTTGCTGGTAAGTCATGTCTCTTCCTTTCCAAAACCTGCACGTTAAAAATGCTAATAGGACTGAGTATTAGCACATTGAATGGGCCATCATATTGCTTTTGGGAAAGCATTACCCAGGGATGCTAAGCTCCACTTCTTGCTTTGAGAGTCAACCACATGAATAAATATCACCAATCATCACTGTTTGTCATTAGCAAGTAACCAGTTGCAACTACTGGGATCTAGAGGCAATTTTTTTTCTGAACATGTCTTTCATGCTGACATTTCCTTAATTGGTGGCAATAAGGCAGCTATGCTTGCCACTGGGGTGAGAAAAATCTGACACCTGCTCCATCCTGGATATAAATGTACCATAAAGATCCTATCTACTCAGCTGGAGCCCAGGAGGTTAGGATTTGACTCTTAGAGTGAGGGAGTTATTGTGGCCTGCCCATGTTAATTGCCCTGTTGCTGCTGCCTTCTCCCTTAGGGAGACTTGCTTCACTTTACCCCAGTTGTGTGGCTGGCTCCCTTTTTGCATCACCGATAAGAAAGATTTTGCGATGCTTTTCTGTGCTATGTTTAGGGGCTCAAGTTCAGGACTTGGAATTTCTCAGCGAAATTCAAAGTTACTTAGGACCTCCCAGGACCTGTCCCCCAGTAAGAACAGAAAAAGGAAGCCATTGCGGTGGTTGGGGGGCAGAGTTATACAAAAGGTTACCAAACTTTATTGCTTGTGCTTGTTGACTTACAACTGCCCTGCCACCCACCTTCTTACTGAGCCAGAAGCAAATTTGAAAAAGAAACCGCTGTGCATCACTTCCCTAGCAGAACATGTTGCAGACAAAAGGAATCGAAACCACAAGTAAAGAATTGGATTTCCCCTGCTTTCTCCAAAATAAATATTTGTTTGCAAGAAAAGCAGCCGGAAGAATGAGACATGTACCCCTGACACTAAAGGCTTGTGTGTTTGTGCCGGCTGCAGTAGAGATATGATAGTCCACTGCGTGCTATCTAAGGTCAGGCTTAGCTCCATCATCCTAGCTTTTGAAGTAATGTCTTCAGCTGCTTGCACAAAGCAGAGAAAGAAGGCTCAGAGAGTCCAACAGGGATCTGTAGCAAGTGAAATGCAAAATGGGCAGTGGGGCTGCCCCTTGGAGCTGCTCCCTGCACTGCTCCTTCCAAACAGCAGCATCATTTTTCCTGAAGCCATTGTGGAGAATAGGAGGACACACCACACACCCCTGGGCAGCATCATTTGCTGGTTGTCTGTGGAATAAGCTCCAAAGAAATGACTTCAGTGTAGAGGTATCTGTACCTAAAACAGGTTCCCAAGCCCAGCAAAGACCTCACAGCCAGTGTCTGGAGAGGAGATAAGCACCTCCAGAAGATGGCTTGCATAAAGGGGAAGAGAATTAAGGTGAACTCCTGTTGCTCCTTGGAGTACAGGGACTGTGTCCACTCTGATCTTCTGGATGCTGACCTTCAGAGGATCCATAACTTGCAGAGCAGGGCTCATTCTTTAAATAAAATGGTACTACAGAGCTGTGCTTTGTGTAGTAGCTTAGTGGTTAGAAGTATTGACTAGAAAGTGGACAGTATTGCTTGCAGTCCCCTTCCACTCACAGTCTGAGGGGGTTAAACTGCAGTTTTCCATTTTTCTGGAAGGTGGCCCAAAAGAGCATATTCCTTCTCTGAGCAGCTGGGAAGGCAACAGATAGGGAGTGAAGGAGACAGCAGAGCACTGTTGCTAGCTAAGGTGGTCCCCTGAGAAAACCTTCTCTGATCCCTTTCTTCTGGACTCCAGAGTGAGCGCTGTTCAGCAGGCTGGTGAGCATCCTCATGATGAGGCTGTGGATGTGGCAGATTTACTTGCTCTTTGAAAACCAAGTGCCCTATCACTTGATTTTCTCTTTTTCTTCCACCACCTACTTCACTTAACTGTGTTCCCTTTTCCTGCAGAAGAGCAATAAAAGACAAGATAGTCTTTACTAGGCCATCAGGCACAGAGATTGTCATTAAAGAGTCAATTCTTCTAAGCAGTTACCACATGAGATTATCTGGAGCACCACAATTATGGCCTTTCGCAAGCTTAGGGAAATGTTGTGGTGTCTCATGTGGCACCATTTGGTAATACTTAGCCAGCAGAGATTTTTATGGTCAGCATGCACTCTAAATTCATAGCTTTTAGCTTGATTTTTTTTTGCTCTTGCCCACTGTTCCAGTCCTCATTTTCAGCTGTTACCTGGCACAAATTTGCAAAGAAGAACCTCCCCTGTCATCAGAAAGCCAGAAAAATCCGTTCAGATTAGGAGACGGAAAGAGATTTAGAAAGAGAGTCTCTTTTGGATCGTGCCTGTGCCTTCACAAAAGCCATATTTTTATTATGCCCTTACATAACCTGTCCCCTGTTTCAAATACAGCTTGAAAAAAAAACCTCCTTCGTACAAGAACATGACCAGCTGAGTAAATAGAAAAAACTGTTGAACTTGTGGATAGTACTTACTGAAGCCCTAACTATTTTGATACATGTGCCTGCATAGCAATACATTTTGGAGAGAAATAGTGATATTGAGACACATGAAAACAGTTGGTAAAGGCTACAAGTTAACCTGAAAACATATTCCTGGTAACACAGTTAAAGGGAAGGGAGAGGTGCTCAAAGGTAAATTCAGGTCAGTTGGCGTCTTCAAAAACAGGACTTAGACGACTTATAAAACAAAGTCATACGCAAAGAGGGAACAAGTCACAGAAACACCAAATTTGCCACAGTGTCATGAGAGGGGAAAGGAGGAAAAAAAAAAGACAAAAAGAACCCAGCAGTAAAATGAATATATTCATGCAGTGTCAGTCTCTCCAGACAAGAAATAGTGCCAAGCAGAACCGCATCAGCGTGTGGCCGTTTCTTGCACTGACACTAAAAACATCTGTTGAGGTACAGTGTTTATACCGTCTGCCAAATAAGAGTTTTTTAATCTTAAAACATATGCTGGAAATAGGAAAATTTGGACAACAACAAAAAGAAAAAAGAGGGGTGGGTGGCCAATAAATTAAAAGTGACAAATGGGGGAGGACGGATTGGAGAGAATGTTTTCCACATAGTGCATCATGGTTAATTCAGATCATCTCAGGTCACCAAGGGAAGGGAAGCTCATGGAGGAATTCACAGATCACACTGAGAAGTTAAAAGAAACCAAGGGATGTTCTTCATGTCAGAGATTTCATCATTCAAACATTGGGTTTTGGATAGTTAATCACAAATATGTCTAATTTAAGACACAAGAACTGATGTTGGTGCTGACATCAATACTCCTATTTTTGCAGGCAGGCATATCTCGCATTTTTGCAGGAAAGCATATAGTTAAGCACCTGGCTGAGCCAGGGCCTAATTTTGGCTCTGCAGAAATGATGCCTCCATGCTACTTGGCTAAACACCTATTCAAACAAATTTTGGAGACATACAATGAGTAAATTATTTAAAGATTCCCCACCTTCACATTTAGTTCTCTGGTTAAAGTAACTAGAATACAGAATTTACAAATATTTCAGTGAGAATTAACTGGCAAATCTGACCAGAGAAGTTATTCAACTGTTTCTAGGATATTTTTCAAACAAACTACTTAAGAGGTTTTTATTATAAGGAATACTTACAGAGGCTAGGTTAATTTCATTTCTGAACTGAAATATATGTGTGTAAGGACATTATTTGGTGATGTTATCTAAGTGATCAGTTTCCTGAATATCATAAACATGTATAAATAGAAGATTTGACTTTATATTACAGACTCTTTGAAGGCTAGAAAGTCTTTCATTCAAATCAGTCTCTCTTTGGTACCATCTCAGGTCTACAGTATGTGGTGCATGTCCAAAGACAGAAACGGACAACAAACCACTTTAATATAACTTAACTATTCAACTAATTCCACGTGAATTGTGCTTTTAGAAGCCTAGGGGTAAAATCCAGGCCCCTAAAAATCAAAGAGAAAACTCCCACTCCCTTCAACAGAGTTGAGATTTCACCTGTTATACTTGACTTTCAGGTACAAAAGATTCATGCTTAGTGAATCACTGGCTGGGATATGATCAATTGCACATACATTATCAAAAATCAAAATCTGCATCACATGAATTGTGTTGTATATCCTTCAAGATTTGTTTAAGTTTATTGCTGTTCCAATTATTAAATGTTATATTTTTGAAAACCACAGTACGATAGAAGGATAGATAGAAGTAGAGCAGAAGGATAGATTATACACACTGTAACTTACAGGAGTTTTTTAAAATTATTTTTCTCTTGTGTAATGGGGCAGCTTTAAATTTTGGATTCTGATAGAGTACACCAGCTGGAGACAGCTTATTTCTGGTATATATAAACACACTGGGCAATATGAAAATTAAATCCTGGAATGAGGTGATGGGACCAAATGGGAGATGTTTCCCAAGGGCAGCACTCAGAGCTACGTAATTTTTTGCCTTCTCTGATTTTTGATGAATTTGAGTTCTGTAGATTAGGTGAGTAAGTAGCTGAGTTTTATTGGACATTGCTGTTCTTGTAAAAAAACAGATCTTATGTGCCCACATAACAGTATTTCCAAATGTTTTTGTTTCTTCCTGAATCCTAAGAGAACATTTTTGTATCATCATCAAAAAGTAAAAGCCAGTCTAAGCCTTTGGATATCTCTCCCTTTGTCTTCAATGCAGCTGGAAGAGTCAGAATTAGCACAGGCACTGGAGAAAAAAATCTTATTGGCTCTTCTGTTAAAATGCTGGTAACAAATTGCTTTTTATTTTTCATTATTGGAAGACTACAATGTTTTAAAAGATCACTAGGAAATAAAATATTCTTGTCTGAATTTTCAATCAGATAATTTCTGTTAAAGTTCAAGATCGTTCTGGGGTTTCACAGCTTTTTCACTAATACCCAGTGGGAGACTCTCCAGTGATCTACAAAGAGTGGCAGCACAGATCACATAGAAATAAACTTGCGTCTTGTGATATCCTTCTTCCAATGAATGTTAAATTTCATGTAACACCCAAGCTTTGGCTGAATCTTTGGTGATTTTGAACATGTCCTCACTTTCAGGACAGTGAACTAAATTGCAGATTATTTCCACTTTAATTTGCATTCTTATTTCTCAAAGAAAGCTAACTAACCCTTCCTTCCCTGCTCAACAGATGTTTGTTGTCTTCAGTGAGAATCTACACACTGTTCATTGCAATATGGAAGCCTGAGCTGTAAGTGAATTTTGGTGACTAATAATCTATTTGTTGAACTCCATGTTCAGAACAATTTCACCCACAGTGAATGCAAAAAAAATTATATTAGCATGATAGTATGATTAGGAAATTCATCCAGTGTTACTTGTCTGGGCTTAATTGACCATAATCAATGACTGATTTAGGTCTTTGATCCTTTAATAAATAGTATTAAAAAACCTGGTAGCATTTAGGGTTTTTCAAAACTTTAGACAACATAAAGAAAAACAGTTTAAGGTTTCACAAAACTGTTGAGTTTTGCAAAACATTTTTTCCCCTTAATTTGAACCATCGTTTTCTCAAAGAAAATTAAATTAAAAAAACAACAAACATGTTTTTGTAATTAAACAGAATACTGAGCTATGCAAACAATAAAGATCCTTGTTTGAAATTAATTCTTGTCCTGCTTCTGGGATTACCAGGGGAATAAAATTATAGCAAAACAAAACAGAAAAACCTGCTACAGCCTAGAACTTGCATTTTACCAGAAGCAAAAGGAAATTTAGGCTCAACAGTTTTGAGTTCTATTCTGTCTCCAAAACCCATGATTTTAGAGTTTGTTCTAAATTTGACAAAATGAAAAATCTCATCACTGCTGTCATCAGAAGCCAAAGTTGTACCTCTGATTTTTTTTTTTCTTTATGTCTCGTTAGTTTACTTTTCTCTCCTCTGTACCTAAGGGACATTTTGAGGTGGTTCTCAGGAATGTGAAAACAAGGACAGCGCATTAAGTCAATAGATATTCATTGTTTAAACTTAGAGAGAAAGGTCCCTCCTAGGGCAGGAAGCCTGCCTGGAGGTGGAAAAGTCCCATAGAAGGAACTGAACGCTTTTAGGTTGACTGTCTGCTTATTTTATTATATTGATGTGAAAATTAAAGAAAAAAAAAACAATGAAAGGCAACATCTGAACAACCTGTGAAACTGTTTTTAGAAACACAGAAACTGTGTTTTTAGAAACAGGTCAGATTTCTTTGAGGAAACACTAGTCCATTTAAATACTGAAACACTCAAATGGGCTTCAGAGGTTTAAGTCTCATACGATATCATGGAATTAAGCATATCAGTTTTGGGGTCTCAGTCTTCTGAGGGTGCCTGCCTGAGTGTGCTGCCTGCTTTAACTGCCCATCAGTCCTTTCCTCTGTTGAAATCTTACCATCTGTTTTGTGTTGAGCCACTTGAATAAACTATTGCTCCCCTTATTCTTTGTGTACAGAGCTGCCTTTTGGAACACAATGTTTAGTCAAGCTTCTTGGCCCACAGATTTCTTCTTCTTATCCAGTTGTCCTGCCCCAAGTGCCCCAGTTGTACTTGGGTTCTCAAGAGTCCAAAGTCAACATTGTAGAGGCACGGGCATGCTGAGCTTGTGGTTGAGGGCACATCCAAATATTGCTACATCCCAGATTTGGTTCAAATACTTAGAGTAGCCCATTTATTCTAATTAAATAAATGACATTTTTGCAAAGGCAAGAAGAATGGGGAGAGAAAAGGAGCAGGGATCAACTGCTGAAGTCTTCCCTGTGTTCAAAAAACACGAGCATTCCTGTAACATTACACTGACTCTGTCACCAGGGACCCAGAGGCCCAGTTTCAAGTTTTTGCACGGTGCTCCAAGAGTCCCAAGCCACAGAGCTATGCCCATGACTTAATATTGCCAGCATTAAGCAGATTTTCCGGGGAAATTTTTTCAAGTACTTTTTTTTTTTTTTTTTTAAATCTTGTTTTCTTCAAGTTGAACAGTCCTATTGCCTCCCTTAGGGCCAGAGGCTAACACGTGGAATAGATATCAATGAATTGTTTTTATCCTACAAGCTAATGACCATGTCAAAATTCCTTCAGTGTGTTCATTCTCCATGTAGGACTTTTAAAAACATCACTTTCTTTGCTATCCAGCCTATCAGCTAAATGTTTTATTGAGCATTTTAACACAGTTAATGTAGATATATTATGTGCATTAAAAATGCTTAAAAAATGTGACCTAAAATATGAAAATTATGAACTTACACATGTTTCTTATAACAATTTCTTGTGACAAAAGGACCTATTTTTCAAAACGTTATTTTATCTTGTTACTTTTTTAATAGTTTGTTCCAGCTTCCATTTCTTCAGGCTGGCATTCAAGGGTATAAAGCCCCAGTGAATGTATATGGCTATTTTATATCCTTTTAAGATGGGGTATTTTGCTGTATCACTCACTACATAATAAAATAAATGGAGGAAAACTTTGCAGAGCGCGTACTGCCAATTTATCCTAGAATGTCTCGGCTTGTACTGGCGCACGGCCTGACCACTACAGCAACACGGTGTGCTCGTGGCCTCGCGCGGGCCAGCAGCTCCCCAGCTCCTGCGCTGCTCTATCACCAGCTTGCTGTGTGGCCATATGCAAATAAACCAACCGTCCCGCAGCTCGGTTTTCCTTACTCGTAAGGATGGCAGCGCTCATCTCCAGCGCGAGACGACCGAGAGTTGTGAAGACTGAATCCAAGGGCAGCGAGCTACCAAAGCTTTGATCTTGCAGCCGGGTACAGGGCAGGGTGCTGGCAGCCCAGCCGGGGTGTCTGTGCGAGCATGGTCCAAGGCAGGACGGGCACCGCAGGATTTACTCTGGGAAACCTCCTGCCGAAGCTACGACTGGGTTCCCCAATTCCATTGAGCTGTTTCCGAGTGCTTCATTAACTAAACGAGCCCTAGTAAAATAACTTTTCATAATACTGTGAATATATAACAAGGTCTAAAAATGCAATAAGAAAGCGCGCTCTGTGATTATTGTTAATGATTTAGCAGTATCGATAGTTTCCACAGATTCTAGTATTTAACATTGCTTTCAAATAAATACACAGAATATTCATATCAATCATATCTGTGTTGCAGTATTAACAATATTAGGATCAAAAACTTAATCCAATCCCTTATATTGCTTTTGCAAAACGCAAACATTCATTTGCCCCATGTTGTATATGACTTGGACTTGCATATAATAATAAATCAGTCTTCCTAGATATTTAAGTGACAGCAAATGAAGAACAGAAATAATACGGTCAATTTGGCAGAGCATATTTCCGAAAGAATATAATTTTTGAAGAGTGTTATAAGCTTGAGCTCATTTGTGCCTGGATTTATTTTCTTTTTGAAAGATAACCAGAATTTTGCCCGTGCACTTAAGATCAAAGGCATTGTTCTAGCTAATGGAGGCAAGTTTTTTTCTTTTTCTTTTTCTTTTCTTTTTCTTTTCTTTTTCTTTTCTTTTTCTTTTCTTTTTCTTTTCTTTTTCTTTTCTTTTTCTTTTCTTTTTCTTTTCTTTTTCTTTTCTTTTTCTTTTCTTTTTCTTTTCTTTTTCTTTTCTTTTTCTTTTCTTTTTCTTTTCTTTTTCTTTTCTTTTTCTTTTCTTTTTCTTTTCTTTTTCTTTTCTTTTTCTTTTCTTTTTCTTTTCTTTTTCTTTTCTTTTTCTTTTCTTTTTCTTTTCTTTTTCTTTTCTTTTTCTTTTTTCTTTTACTTTTTCTCTTTTTATTTTTCCTTCTTTTTCTCCTTCTTTTTCTTCTTCTATTTTTTTTATTTTTTCTTTTTTCCCCCAGGAATTCTTATTTTCTGAATAGAAGGAAAGAAATTTCTAAAATCTGTTGTTTAATCACTCATTAAAAAAGATAAACTGATAATACTTTTGCCTTTTTCCACCCTAGGAAAGAATAACGTTGCAGCTGAGCATCTTCTACAATAGGTTTTATATTTTAGGAGATTTAATCTGTAGGTATGAGTTAATGTTTCCAGGGAGTGGCATCACAATACTAGTTAAAATGTCTCTCTCCTATAAATATGAGCTCAGATTGTTGAAAAAGAAATTTGAATACTAAGGCAGTTAATTAGTTTGGCTCCCAAACGCACCAAATAATAGCTCCTTCAAAACAATCTCCTTTAAGTGGATGAGATTCTTGGAAATACTATGACATACTTCATAATAGCTCGTTGCAAACATAGATCTGGAGACTTGCTTCTGCCAATAACTGAAGATGCTAGAACACAGCAAATTACTCCTTGTACATACCCTTGTTGGTTCCTGGAAGGATCATTTCTTCTTGTTTTAATATCAATATTCACCATGTATAGCCATAGAAAATGGGTGTGGAAACACTAGTTCTGGAATACATTTAGGCTGGTATGAAACCAAAGCAGGACTAGAATCTGAATTTGAATTCAGCACTACAAAAATCTAGCATAATGTCATCATTTCAGAATTTAAACAGCCAACTAGCAGAACACTTTCTCTATGACCAGGTATAAGTGACACCCATTGCCTTAAATGCTATGGTCCTTTTTTATGTCTTATTTTTAATGTTTTGTAGAAGGAGTCAGAATCTCAAGAATATATTAATGTATGGAGTCTTTGCTTAGGGGATCTTCTTGAAAGTACTTGATAAAGAAAACTAGTATCTGAGTGTGTTGGCAAAATTAACTCTTCACTGATGCTTGACTTCATTGCCAGAGTAAAGGGACTTCAGTATCACTAATGGGCAGGGAAGCAGAAAAGAGAAGGAGCCATCCGAGACACCTGAGGTACAGCCAAGTTCTAAGGAAAATATGCACTATTATGGTTCATTGTAATTTAAGTTAATACAAGAGAAGCCCAAGAGAGAGGTGTATTTGGAATCGCATCCAGGGCATTCGTTCTTTTTGGAGCAGGATGAGAACTTATGTACTAGTATCGTCCTGTTCTTATAATTATTAACTTGAATAGCCGTAGCATGAATACTGAAATTTCTGAAAAAAAAATAACTGCATATATGTGTTCTGTGGAGGACTGTCAAATATCAGTAACGTCTGTTAAAAATATTAAGTATCATCACAGATTATTCTATTTTTTAACGTGAACCTGGGAAAATTCAAAGGGAAATCTTACATTGTGTGTGCAAAGGACACACACAAAATCCTAGCCTCTTTTTTTGGCATTTCTGAAACTTTAAAATGTCTAATGCATTTTTTGGAATGTTTGTATGAAAAGATATAAAATGCGTATTATTAAATGTCAAGGAATATATAAGCTAATTTGTAAAGTCACGTGGCTTTCATTCTGCCCTCAAATACAGCCTTCAATTCTTTTGTATTTAGGAGAAGAATCAGACCCATCTGTTTTTACCAGTAGAAGGAAGACAAATTTTTCAACAACTGAAAAACATCTCAAGATACACAGATCAACTTAGACTAGAACTAAAACAACAACAGCAATATCAACACCACGGCCACAGTCTTCCAGTCCTTTGACTGGTACTTATCTGACCAATAATGGCCAAAAGCCATCTATCATTGCTTAAACTACATGATGATAAAACCAGAGTCTGGAAAATATCATTACTTGATCTATTTGGTAAACTTTCAAATATTTCTTTCAGAAGATTTGCCAAGCAAACAGCATAGTATAAAATTTAGTTTCATTTAATTTGTGTTTTATTGCTTTTGAATTTAACTTTCAAAAAAAGACATGATTAAAGAGCTACAGCTGAGCGAAGGTACAAAGCTTCTGTTGTAGAAAGCTGAGTGAGTCTGAGTCTGTAGATCACGGATTTGTAGGTGCATTTAAGTTGAGAAAATTGTGCTGCAGGGATGTTTAGTGGGTTTAGACCTGTGTCTGAAACAAGCTGGACTGGGTGAATGCAATATCTTACTTGATGGTTTTCTTTGCTATGGCTGGTGTTAGTCGTGTCAAGGCCAAAATTTTAGCACATCCATACAGGGAGACCATCCATTCCTTATTTCAAAGGGGTATCACATTATTCATTCTTTAGTTGCCAGAATAAAAGTCAACAATCCAGTGCTTTACAGAGACACTAAGTAGTGAAACTTTTAATTGAGCTTTGTTTTCACTATAGAATTCAACCAAAAAAAATCCAATCTTTAAGTAAAATCTATCCACAAAGCTCCTTCCCTCAAATAATAGCATGCTCTTTTGGATTGTCTGAAGGTTTCACTGTCTTGCAAACCTGAAATAGAAAATCATCCATTTGGCTTCATTTTAGATTTCTCCTGTTAAAAAAAGAAGTTTATTAACCCAGATCTTTAATTTTGTATGGATGACTCAGGTGAAGAGCATGAAAGAATATTTCTGCACATTTTTCAGCCTTGTAAACAGCAAATGTTTGCTACCAATGAATGCTGCTATGTTTATTGCAGAGTTTTGATAAGTAGCATGCAGGACTGGGATGTGCAACATGCTAGCGCTTTCTGAGCTGCTGATAGGGCTGCAGAAGATGAAGCTTCCCAGCTGAGTGGGAGGTACTGCAAAGAGGTTTTCTCCGGGCTTTAGGCAGGACAGGGTGAGGCTTTGAAGTAGAAGGAAATGAAAGATCTGTCTCCAAAAATTGGAGTGGAAACCCATCAGCTCCAATATAGAGATCACTACTTGAAGACTATGTTTCCTTTGCATTTGGTAAAAGTGAGGAAAAGAACCAAGGACGGTAGCTATTAGTGCAAATACGACATTTGCTTCTCAAGGGGAGATTTGATGAGTGACTGAATCTAAAGCTTCTTTGCTAAAGGTGTCTACATTTCCCCAAGTCCTGTGAGCTTAAGCAATACCAATTTGCATTTATGCAGCACTTTTAAAATCAAAGGTTCCCAAGACTCTTCAGCAATTTGCAAGGTAAAGATTTCTAACGCTGTTAAAATGCAAAAGGATAAGTGGGAAATGCATTTGCAAAATAGCTGCAGTCTTTCTAAAGGAACTGCAGCTAGGATATGCCTAGGCTTCAATTGTTCAAAGATTGTTTTATTTCTTGTTTTCTTTTACTGGATAAACAATGTGTGTATAGGCAAATATCTTGGAGTATAATCCCAACACACATGGCATATAGAGTAGACAAATTATTTAGAATAAGTAAAAGCTGACTCATTAATATGAATTTCTGTATTTTATTTGCTCAAGAAATAATTTTTTTTAAGTACCAGGAAAGAGCACAATAGTTGTCACAAGATTTACTGTAGCTAAAGCAAAAAAGTTTTTTAATCACTTATGATGAAATTATAATAGGAATTCCAGCATAGCTGCTAAGAAAAAAACAGATATTTTCTTTTAAGAAATGTAAAAGTATAGAAAAATATATGATGACTGTTTATAAAGCAAAAAACCATAAATGTTATTGTTTCATGACAGCAACTTAAAACAGTTTTGTTTTCTGAAGTTCTCTCACAGAAAAATACGTATTTTTAAGAGAAAAGCTGTGTGTAGTCAACAATGTAATAACTTTTTTCAAACGTAAAGACAATGACTAAGTGAAAAAGGCATGTTTTTCTCTGTGCTCACTAATGCCTCAACCGGCATAAATATAAGAATATGCCAATGATTGTTTGTTATTACACAGTTGAGAGAAGAAGAATCAATTGTCTGGATAATAATTTTCAAGATTGGAAAGAAACTGCAGCACGAATATGAAAATATAAAAAGTGTGCTGCAGTCAATGGTTAGAACTTTGACAATGCACCATCTTTTGCATAAAGGTAGAATAATGGTCTTGGATATGATAAAATTAAAGTGCAACAGTTGAAGGTTAAGTGAATCACAAATTATTTGGTCATAAATATAAATGTAAAATACACGACTATCATGGGAAACTAGAAAGCAATTTCACTCAGTAGTGTATCCAAGCTCACAAGTATCTGACTTCATGTTTTGATTCTCACCACCGTCTCTGGAAAAAAAAAAAAAAAAGGAGCTTTCTGGAAATCATAAGCATCACTGAGAGACTGAAACCTCAAAAAAGGTTGAATACAGTTTATCTATATGAGGGACTGTGCATAGAAAGATTAGGTAGCCCATTTGGCTGCTTCTAGAGTACTATACCATAAATATTTAAACGTTCTGCCTTCCAGTAGTAGTGCTTTCAATTCCTAAAACCTTCTGGAATTCTTCATCTCCCTTCTTACCTCAACGGTGTAATCAGAAGTATGTTCTCCTTCTGTAGATAGACATGCAAGCAGAAGTTATTTGATACTGATGTGGCTGAGATACAGATTGAAATTAATTTAAGCCATGCACAACAAAGAGTTTAATGAATTGATTTAAAACAATTATGTATGGAAATTGTGCAGACCAATAAGCATAATTTCAAAAGTAAATTCAAGTGTCTAATAATTTAATTGCATGCTTGAGGGTTTAATTGCATGCTTGAGGATGTTTGAAACAAATGATAGAAAAAAAATAATGTGCTAACAAAACCAGCGCATCCTCTGAAGCACTGCCTTCCATTTTTTACATGGTTGTTCCATACTCCCATTCTAGGAAGACAGCCATGCTGTTTCAGTGACACTCCATATTCAGAGGGGACTTGTACCCACGCAGATCCCTTCCAAGACTGGGCCTTTATTTCATAATTGTAACAAAAGAATAAAGGCATGAAACAGGCACTGTTAGTGAAACAACAGCATTGAGAATACACAGAAGTGATTAAAGCCTCCGCAAATGCGTTTAGAGATTGATAAATAGCTCAGAAAGCAAAGATATTTCATGCGGAACAATAGGTAATAAAACACTGCAGGCATTAGAAATATCAAATCAGCTCACAGGGCAGCCAGGCAGAGCACCATGAGCTTGTATAACTATCATCAATGTGTCTTCCAGCAAGTTGATTCAGAAACAACTTCTGAACTGTCAAGCAACATGAAAATGGACCAAACGGATCTGCAGAATGAAAAAGTAGTAGAGGTAGTTCCCAAGTAGTAGCACCTATGAATCACCTTTGATTGACACCATTGCCTCTAGCAAGGAATTTTAGATTCTGTTAATTTCTTTTAATGAACTAAAGTATTTGAAAATACGCTTTGGGAAACCATGAGGATAGAGCAACTAATTCTGGGGGATAGTACACTGACTCATCTCCCAGTAAAGTCAATGGAAAAAATCCTATTGATTTCAACAGGTTAGACCAACTTCATGGCTAAAACAAAAAAAATCTTTGACAGGTTTTCATGCATCATGAGATAAAAATATCCCAAGTGTACTTTATTGGGTCTTTGGACTTCTCTGTATGTGACAGAAGTTTTTTTGGCTTTAAAATACCAGGGCTAGACCCTTATATTTAACCTGGAACAGCTCACACTAGTTGCTGTAAATGTCCCTTTTCCCTCCCCTGCATGTTGGCCAACATTTGGTGATGCTGAAAATTATTTGTGGAGAAGAGCAGCATGCCCTGACAGTCTCCCACGCTCACCGAGAACACAAAGCTCCACTGAAACCTCCTTTTGTGTTTGTTCTCAGAATTAAAAAAAATATTAATCAAAATTATCTTCTCTAATAATAAAAGGAGCCATTATCTGGCTAAAAATAAACACTGGAAACAAAACATAAAAACTGCAAGCTTTAATTAGAAACACAGAACATTGAATATGTCTGATTCAAAACTTTGGCTTGGGTTCCTGCCTTGAAAATAGCATAGCAAATCTTGGCTCAGCCTTGGATTTTTTCTGGGCAGGCATCAGGAGCACCCGGGCTCCTCAGCACTGCTCAGCCCCCAGCCCAGGGCAGCCCAGGGGGGCCCTTTGCCCAGGCTCCCCTTCCCCACACTCATGAGGGCCAAGCTTCTTGCTTCGGTTGATCCATCCCAGACACTGCACCAAGCTTCCCGTCTTCTCCATCAGCTAGAAGTGCAGCCTAGAAGATTTGCCTAGTCTTGAGTTGGCACTCAAGATCCTTTTGAAGTGAGGGGAGTGGCTCTCATCCTGTCTTCAGCCAGTTTTTTGTGTGGTCAATGAGAGCAAGTGAGGCAAAAAGTTGCTAGAGTTAGTAGGAAGCTACTGTCCTTTTTAATCAGAATTGCAGGATTTTTTGACTATCACAGCAGTTGTTTCAGGGCAATGTCTAAAATACTCCTGTCACAACAGGGTTCAGAACCTCCTGTTCTAGTAGGCAAAACTTAATAAATCTTTTCCTCTGACTTTACCTTGCTGGAGATCAGACCAGATGATACATCTTTCTCAGGCATCTGATATTTCTATGCATTTCATTGCACTAGAGTGTAAGAAGTAGAGAAACAGTTTCTCATAGAGAAACACTGCTTCCAAGATGGGAATTTTCTGGGTCTGGGTCTGCCTTGTGCTTCTCTGTTTGTTTAGTGACAAACACAACGAGATACTGATCACTGAACAGGGGGGCTACTAAAGCACTACCATAATACAAATAAATAATAAAAACTACACTTTCCTTAGGATATTTTTTTTTTCCTTTATCATGGGCATCTAGTTACATTGCAATAGAAAGAAATATGGTCAGTAAAATGCGGCACTTTAAAATGATAAAATTCTGTATTAGATTTTTTTTCTAAGTTCTTTAGGTGTCTCAAGAACGAATTTGATTTTTTTTTTTCATGATGGCCTTGATCTGCCAAGCATTTTAGATGCAGTATTCTCATGCTTAATTGTTGTTAGGCTTGGGATCTAAATCACTTCTTCTTTGAAGTATCTTGCATCTCTTATATATAAATATGATAGAACTGATAAGCGTCCAGCTTTTATGTAACCTTTGCAAACACTAATCTTTTCATAGAATGCCATTGAACTGTTAAAGAGGGATAGCGTTATCTTCCAAAGTACTTATGAACAATTGTGTGTTATAAACTTTTACGTAGCCACATAGCGGTCGACATCCGCTGACACTTGAAATTCTATTTTAAATTAATTTGTGACTTCTTTCCACCTTTCTGATTAACTCTTGTATCTGTCAGGTGTGTTTTGTACTGCAACATGGTGGTCTAGAGAAGAAGTGTTTTAAAGTAAACATAGGTCCCAGCTATTTGCTGGTGACCTAGTACAGCACTGTTGAAACCCAAGGCTGCTGTAAGGCAGCATGTGAACGAAAATCTTTCGAGATGTTGGCAGATAGATGGTTCTGGCAGTGGCTGTGGTAGTCTGGGTTAGCCAAGGCTGTGTGCCAGACACGATCCCCGGACACAAAGGTCCGCTCCTACTTCCCCCAAAGTGAGCTCAGGTTCTATAGGCATGCACACATGCTACATACATGTGCAAGGACAAAGGACAAATCTCTCCTCCTCCTCTCCGAAATCAATGAGAAAAACTCCAATTAATCTAAAAGGCAGTAAAAATTGTTCTGTGGTTTCAGAGAAAAATAAAATAGGAAATAATTTCCAAAACTGAGCTAAGAAATACACGAAGACACAAAACTGAATGCATGAAGAGGACTTTGAGTACCAGAAAGTCAGAAAGGAATTGATTGTAAAGTAGAAAAAAAAATATCAATAAGGATGAATGTAGAAAATGATATAAATCTGTAGGAATAAAAGGAGCAATAACTAAGGTGAAATATTAATTTCAAAAAGGAGGACATAAAAAGTATCAAGGATACAAATAAGGATAAGAAAACAGACCAAAATCGGATAAGGAAGATATATGTGATATATGTGTTGAAATCAGAAGAGACCCGTAAAATCCATCTCAAAAGTATTCAAAGCTCTGGCAAAGGGAATCTGTGAAAGATCAGGGATTATTCTGAGAATTTATGGGGAATAGAAACTGGAAAAGGGCAAAGGCATTGTCCAGCTTACTGGCTCCTATGCTTAAATTTGTTTCCTAGAAAATATTGGGATATATTATTAAATATTTAATTATTAAATATTAAATAATTATTAAGTTATTAAATACCTATGACAGGACTGGTATTTTCAGAGTTAGACCAAAGGTCCATTGAGCTCTCTCTCTTTCCCCCTGCAATGGCCAGTAATGGGTACCTCAGGAAGAGAATAATAATAGAGAATTTATACAATAATACTTTTCCAGCATACTCTTCCAGTCTTCAGCAATTTGTGGCTCAGGTATTCCTTTGTGTTTAGTAGCCCTCAGTGGATTTATCTCTCGTTATGGTGTCTGGTTTCCTTTTGGATGCCTGTAGGCTTTTAGCATGCATACAATTCTGCAGCAAAGAGTTCCACGTCTGAAGTACAGGTTCTGTTAGGAACCATATAAGATAAGGGGAAAAAACCAAACCAAAATGCCTTGCACAGATTGATAAGAAAAGAATGTCAGAAAGCCAATTCTGTTTCCTTGGCTGACAGAACTGTTCCAGTGATTGAGGAAAAAGTAGACGAGATGACATACTGTGATTTTAGCTGCATGTTGCCCATGTGACTTTTCCATAAACAGAGTAAGGAAATAAACTAAGTATACACAGAGCTGAAAAAATAATTATACATTGCTTGCTAACAAAATAGGGAGGCAGTTCTGATAGGAGCCTGTAAGGCTACTGGGTCTGTATGACATTTTTATTAAGATGAATGATGCTACGCATATTAGAGGAGTGAATAGCACTCTTGCAAAAGTTGCTTGTGACATGAAGGGAGAAGGAATTGCAAGTGTCAGTGCGTGTGTTGGTATCAAAAGAAAAAATGTGAAAAATAGTTTCATGAAGCTCCAATGGAAGTGAAGGTCTGAGTAAGGACTTCGGGACTGAATTTCTAAGATATTGCAAATAGTCTTAATTCTCAGGTCAGTTTCCGATGCAGCAACGCACTTACTTCAGAAAAGAACGTGTAATTGTGTGTTGAATGGTTTTAATCCTAAACTGGTGTGTAACAGTGCAACTACACTGTTGTCAATGGAATAAGGCCAAAGTCCACCACCAGTTAAAGATCTTACGCCTGTGTTTGTTTTGTTGTACAGAAGGAAGAATGTAGACCGTAAAAGAAAGTTTAAGAAAATGAATTCTGTGATAAGGTTGTTGGGTGAAATATTTTAAAGAGTATCTTGGGATATGAGAAGTTCTGAAATACAGAGGATGCAAAACCAACGGTCAGTTTTGTGAGTGTTAGGATGTCAATTATATGTGAAACAAATGAATGCATGTGTGTAATAAAGCCAGAGCTAGCTAAATGCCAAGTGATTCCAGAAACCATTTGGGCTGAAAGTTCAGGGTGCTTGTTGGCCAGTGAGCAGAAATATGAAACCTCACTTTCTTCCCCTCCCAACATTCAAATTGGATCCTGCAGGCCAGACCTACAGAGGTATTTAGGTCCCTCATTCTTTTTTAGGAACCCAAAGTTAGATGCTTTAATAGGGATTGGGAGCCTGAAAGTCTTTGTGTGTCTTGGCTTGTATTTGCAGCATTTTCTATAGGCTTGTGCACAAATCACAACCACGAAGGAACACCTGGGGAGGGAGAAAGGGGAACTGATCTCAGAGCTTCATATGGTTTTTATTACTAGGTAACTCTTTCCATGCAGTGTATGTGTACAGAATGGTTGCCGCACTTGGAGTCTGGCTTCCAGGGAGGCCAGCTTACATCACAGAGTTGGGAATAAACAGCCAAAAGTTCAGTACTATTTAGTAAAACCCAGACCAAGCTACATGATCTTCAGGCATAGAAAATACATCTTTTGCACTGTTGTGGAGTACTTTATGAGCTGTCAGTAGATATGGCATGACTTGCATTCCAATTTCCCATGGCTGCAGTGTGTCGCCAGAAATATCTTTGTTACTCTTGAATATGTTCTGCGTTGGTGGATGGGGTGCAGGACAAGGTTGAAATGTCAAGAAATTAATCTGAAATGATGTTCTGGATTTCTTCCACATTGTGGGATCCAGCCCATACTGCAGGTGGTGGTCCTATAAAACAGTTGTTTTTCACAAATCATTCTGCCTGTTCATTAATTTCATGAACGAGAAGGCCATTTCCCTGTAGTCTTTTTAAAGAAAAGGGCCCTCCAGACCTATATGTCTGCTCTCCACAGTCTGCAAAGAGTTACACCTCACTTGTCAACGTGTATGTGAAGGCACAGAAACGTCATTGGGTGTTTTGGAGCTGCAAGCTGAAAAGGGAAACAGGATCTGTAAGCGGCATGAAGAATCTGAGACATTTCTCATGTGAAAGTTAAGATTCTTCACTTTAAATCACTGAAAGTGCAAAATTATCTAATTTTTAAAGCTTTTTTAAACAGGCTAGAAAAAAACAGATCAGCAATAATTGACATTGTCTACAGAGCACACCTGTTGGGCAGACTTTGTCTCATTCATGGAACAGAGACAATTTCACAGGTCAGTATTTTCAAGCAAAGTTCCAAACTGAGGGCTCCAGGCAAGGCTTGCTAAAATACAATTAGTCCCTTTTTTGTGAAGGATTTAGAGGTTCCAAGATTTATTTTTGCCTGAACTCAGAGCAAAAATGATGCTGTCCCATTTTTGTGTTCTGAGAAAATGATTTAGAGAAAAGGTGCCATCCAAGAAGGCCCACCTGACAAACGGTTAGATCTTGGACCTAGAAGGTCCGTGTAAGTACCTTCCTTGTCCACTGCATTACCAAACAAGTCTTTCTCACAGTCTCTCCTCTGCAGCCATTAGTGTTCATGTAAACAATTCAGTGTTGACTGAAGAAGGAGAGAAAACAATCTAGATACATCTAGGAAGTGTGAGAACTGATCTGAGCCCTTGTTCAAACCATTCAGACCACTAGGTCCTGGATACTACAGGATGACTGTTCTTCCCCCTGCTCTTCAAATTGCACCCTGGCTCTGGGGTGGTTTCAAATTCAAAACAGTGTGTTTCTGCGGGTCATGCTGCACAGAATTTGCTGCTTTAGCAGATTCAGTGTTCCTCCAAAGGAGGCTCTACCAGAGCACATTTCAGCCGACATTCTCCAGTGGTGGAGACTGTGTGCGTGCTAACAGTCCCCACTGCCTGTTCTCACTGGCAGAGAGTTAGAACAACTTTTGACCCCAAGCCTGCTGGAAGGCATGAGTTAAACGATCATATTTGATTCCTGCTTTCCCTACAAACAAGCGCTAACCAATAGCTTATAAATTCAGATAATTCAGCAGGGAGCAGATACTTGGAAAGAAGAAATGATAGATGAGATGGGATATAGAGGAGCTTATGTACAGCAAGTTAGATAAAACTCTCTTTGCTCCTGAGTGCTTTTGTTTTGTAAGGTCACCGTTTCAGCAGAGAGAAACAGTGCTGGCACTTAGACAAGACCAAGAGCATGGGTGCATGGCTGCAATCTAAAATGTGGAAGGCGTGGTAAAAACATTGAGGAAGTAGAGGAATTATTTGAGGACATATGAGAAAGAACACTGTAAGTAAGCTAAGGAAATGAAAGACAATTAAAAAAAAGTAATTGGCTGGCCATAAGTATAAGCTGGCTATTTAAGAGATGGGCTCACTTTCTCTTGTGCTGTGTCTAAACCGTCTCCTCTAGTGCAGGGAGTAATTCTAAGACGTCACACGATGAGAGCCCAGTGTAATTTGGAGAAGTTGGAAGACTTACGTACAACATAATTTTACTCATTTAAGACTGGACTAAAATCAGTTAGTTATTCAGCCCCTCTCTGCAAGGCAGTTTAGTCCTTGGGGAGAGACGAAAAAACCCCAAGACTATGCTGAAAGAAGGCTGTCCCCTCCTTGCCCTTCTGCCACCATTCCATCCATCCCTTTTCCTCTGCAAGTGCAAACCTTTGTGCAGCTAGTCAGTGAAGGTGATTGGTAAATGATTCAGTTTAAAACAAACCTTCTGCTGGGTTAGTTTTAGCCTGGATCGGTTTCCTGATCTGGTTCATAATGCAGCCAACATGGCTAATAGTGTCTGTATCTCACTGTATGGTCATAGTCTCTGCCTTCTGTGATTTGCATTAGCCTTGCAGCTGCTGCACGTGTGTGCTGTAGGACTCTCAGACCTTGCTAAGGAACACTGTGCTATGGAAAGAGAGGGCTGGGTCTTCCATGTGGGGAAATAGCACTGTATTCAACTGGAAATATTTTACTGGAAACGTGTCTATTGCCTTCGTTCAGACTAAGCTTACACAAAATAACTCGATGACTAAAATACGCACGTCATAAAAATATACGTGCTGATTTCAGACTTTTCTGTGATTTCATGACTACTATAAATCTGCTTATTTTCATATGGCATTGCCTTTTAACAAGCTTTATAATTCTGTTCTGAAACTATCATGAAGCATCCATTCTGTCCTGAAGGATACCCTTTCTGATATGGGCCCTTCTATCTCTAGGAGGAGCTGTTTGAAATTAAGGAGCATGAAGACCATAATTTTTATTTCATCTAAAAAAGCATATTACGCTCACCTCATTACTACTCAGTTCTCTACTTTTTCAGTTCTGCTGTCAGTCTAGCGGCACAGCTGCACTGCCTCAAATTTAATTGTACCCTGATCCTGTGGTTCTATCCATCTCCTCATCACCTCTAAGTCCCTACTTAAACTCTCCCCCTTTTCTCTTGACAGAAAGTCTTAGCAAGTCCTTCCTTCCTTCCTT
>VYZM01001724.1:0-13743 GCA_013398915.1 Dromas ardeola
GACCACAGTACCAGTATTGCTTAGTTAGCCCTTTGCTACTGTGTTATTATCTGTCACACCAAAACCATGTTGAGCATGGCGCAGTCGTCATGACTACGTGCAACCATAGTGACCACCATGGGTAGTTGTCCCTTGGGCAGGGTTACGGGAGATAAAGGTCAGGTTGGCACCAGGGGACAGGGAGCACATTGTCACACCCTCATTCTGTCACTACACACCCTAATATAGAGGGCGTCCCCATCTTTCCTGTGGGGCCCCTTTACTTTGGAAGGCTGCTGTAAGGTCTCCCTGGAGCCTTCTCTTCTCCAGGCTGAACAACCCCAACTCTCTCAGTGTGTCTTCACAGGAAAGGTGCTCCAGCCCTCTGATCATCTTCATGGCCCTCCTCTGGACTCGCTCCAACAAATCCATGTCCTTCCTATGTTGTGGGCCCCAGAGCTGGACACAGTACTGCAGATGGGTTCTCACGAGAGCAGAGAAGAATGGCAGAATCACTTCCCCTGAACTGCTGCCAATGCTTCTTTTGATGAAGCCAACAATACGGTTGGCTTTCTCAGCTGTGAGCGCACATTGTTGGCTCACGTTGAGCTTCTCATCCACCAACACCCTCAAGTTCTTCTCCTCAGGGCGGCTCTCAATCCGTTCTTTGCCCAGGCTGTGTTTGTACTTGATATCACCCCAACCCACGTGCGTATTTTAATAGGCTGAGGGTAGGCAAAAGTTTGGGAGGCGACATAGCCAGGACAGCTGACCCAAACTGACCAAAGTGATATCCCGTACCACAGGACATCTTGCTCAGCAGTACAAGTTAAGAGAAAGGAGGAGGGGAGGGGACACTCATCATTAAGGCATTTGTCTTCTGGAGCAACCACTATGCATACTGAGGTCCTACTTACCAGGCAGCGGCTGGACATCGCCTGCTGGTGGGAAGTAGAGAATAAATCTTTTGTTTTCCTTTGCTTCCACGTGCGGCCTTTGCTTTTTGTTTATTAAACTGCCTTTATCTCAACCCATCTTATATTTCATCTTATACTCTGCACCCCAGGTCCTGCTGAGGAGGGGAGGGATAGCGCGGCTGGGTGGGCACATGGTGGCCAGCCAAGGTCAGCCCACCACAAAGGCCATACTGCCCCACGCCTCCATTTTGTGCAGGGCATACCATAGAAGGCCATATTGCCCCACCCCTCCATTGTGTGCTCGTATGTGCCGCATGTAAACCGCCGCACTCGCCCACCCCTGGCCCATGGCAGACGCTGTCTCTGCTCCTGCACAGCGAAGGGAGACAGCGGCTGACATGGGGTCAGGGGGCTGCTGCCCCTCACAGACCCAGGGAACGCGACCAGTGGTGACTGTGGGCAGCAGGGTTCGGTGGCCAACAGCCCCTCTCCCCATGCCTTCAGCCGTGAGGCGGGACGGTGCGGGCCGGGGACCTGTGGCACGCAGATGCCCCTCACCCCGTCGGGGCCCGGCACAGGCCCCCGGCGGCCCTGCGCAGAAGGATGAGTGCCGGCGGGAGGTGAAGGTGGTGCGGGCTGAGCTGGGGCGCAAGCGTCCGCCTCCCACGAGCTGAACCACTGGGCCCGTGCTGACGCCCCTCCTGGGCACCGGCACCATCAGGAGGTGCAGGGCTCCTGCACCCCATGGGAGAATGGTCTCCGGGCCCTGGCAGCGGCCAGCCGCCCTATGGAGCCTCAGTCTTTGCGGCTGGCACAACAGGAGAGACCCCCCAAAAGCCATGGCGCTGGGCAGCAGGCGACGTGCCAGGCTGTGGTGGGTGCTGTGCTCCAGGTGCCAGAGCCTGCTGGGGAAAACTTGATGCTTCCTGGGAGAACATGCAGCCGGCTGCTGGAGCAGAATGCCCGTCTGGAGCATGTCCTGCAAGACCTGGAAAGGCAATGCATTGCCCTTGAGATGGAGAAGCGTCTCCTGAGAAAGAGAAGCTCTCCAGAAGCGTGCAGGGAGGCACAGATGCTCCAGCAGAAAATTGTCAAGCTAACTGCCTTCACTGAGCAGCTGAAAGAAAGATGCAGGCATCTGCAGGATACCATCAAGCCCCTGATGAATAGTCCAGTGACGTTGACCGTGCAAAGCTCTGCTGAGGAACCATCCGTGAAACCGTTCTGTCAGCAGGGGGCTGGAGAAAGGAGAGAGCCTGATGGAGCTTTGCTGGCACGGGACCAGCAGAATGGAGTCTCACAGAAGGTGGCCGAGGAGCTTCAGGCCCAACTGTCTGCAGATGACGAGGGCTCGTCTTGTGTGAGCACCCTCAGCCCAAGCTGTGAGGAGTTACAGGAGCAGCTCACGCAGATGACAGATGAAAACACCAGACTGGCTGAAGAAAATTCTCGCCTCCGTGGGCAGATGCGCTGGGCGCAAAAGGTGCAAGCTGAAAATGCTGACCTGAAGAGGCATCTGACACGAGTGACAGAGGAGCGGAATTCTCTCATCCAAGTCATCCGCTCTCTTCAAGCCCAACTGAAAGATGGAGAGTGCAAAATGCAAGTCATGAGAGAAATAGCGGCAAGTTCTCAGACAGAAGTAAAAAGGAACCGCAAGGATACCCTGCAACTGTTTCGAGCCCAGGTGGGTGAACTGGGGAATCAGTTTGAGAGCCTCTCAGAATCAGCTTGGGCAGAGGACAGTCCTGGGTCCAGCCTTCTTTCAGAGGAGGAGCCCACAAGCGAGACAGAAGAACGGGTAGCAGGCAAAGAGTCCATCATCCTGCAGGCTCTGGGACAGTAACCAGGAAAGCTTTGAGCATTCATAGCTCAATACAGCTACGACCCTCGTGATGGTCCCAGTGAGCAGCCTCAACTAGAGGATGGATGCGTTTATCTCTTTTCACAGGTGCATGGAGACAGTTGGTCTGCGGGAGAGCTGGCAGACAACAGAAGAGGATTCATCCCCTCTAATTTTGCCAGGGAAGATTCAGATGACAACCTGGAAGAGGAGAACTGGGATGGTCCTTGTTGCTACATTACGGTCTGTGTTGCCAATTTTGGAGGAAGATAAAAAGGATCTCAATGTGGGTGTTGGGTGCTAAGGAGCCCAGGAAGAATGGATTCTAATAAACGTAGCCTATTTGACCCATCAGAATGTCTACAGAAATGACTCTGTCATTGAAAGTAATTTTATAATTTTTTTTGGACTTTTAGATTTTCTAGGATGGGGGATCTCTGGAGAGCAGCAGGGGCCTCCAGTGGGCCCCAGCAAAGCCCGGATAAGGCTCCAGGGCGCTCTGGAGGCTAATTAGGCTTTTGATTCCTTATAACCAATCTGAACACTATTCACGTATTAATTTTTACAATGTACATAACCTATTGGCTTTGGCCATGTCATCGTCTGCTACCATTCACTTTTGAGCATTTGTACATTCAAACCCCGCCATGCAAGTGCACTTAATGCGCGCTAACGTTATTTCACATTGAAACTAGTGTGCCAAATAACCGCTCCCTTGTTTTCCTTGTATATTACTTTTCTTTTAATTTTAAAACTTAAGTGATGTGTTTATTCATTTATTTTGTTTGTATCTGTTGTGTTCATTTTCCATGCATTTCTCATCTGTGGATTTAGAGGTTGTAGGTTTCATGTACACACACTGAATATGTAGAATGTGTTAAGCTACTACTGCTTCCCCAGTCTTCTGTTACTTCAAGGCACTGACAAATGAGAACATCATGTAGTTACTTTGAATTCATCTTTATGGAATTCAATATCGAAATCGATATTACTTATGCTGTTGCAGTATGAAATATCAGTACGTACTGCAAACTTGGAATAAGGTAAAAGGACAGGTATTTTCTGCGACAAAGAAATAGAAATACCGGATTTCAGTTCATCAGCTCACATAAGTGAAATGAGAGCTCTCACAGATGATTTGGGAATGGCCAGACCGTCTTGAGTATGCAAACTTAACCAAACCAAGTTTATTCATTTTTCTCCTTACCAGTCTCAAGAGGTAAAATGATCTGAAATGATAGTGGCTTAGATGTATGGCAAGCAAAATCCTGTGACTTTGCTGTGAAACTTGGCATCTTCAGTGCATAAACTTCTTTAAAAGTCTACACCTTTGCTTATGAAATGGCAGCAGCTTGGCTTTGGGTTTTAGCAGCACAGTCTGGAAGGGGTGAACAAAAAGTAACAATGAAAGGCCACCACTTTCAACGCTTGCCACTGTGTCAGCCTGAAATCTTGTTAGCCTGGTAGGAATCCTCTCTCTGTAATAGCAGTAGAGTGCACCCACGTAAAAGACATAATCAGAATGAAAAAGAAAAGGAAGTCCCTCAACTTCATAGCTTTGAGACTGGCAGCAGCCTAACTACATGAGCGTGGTGCCGAGCCAGATTAAAACCACTGCCTAAGTCAGCGGACCTTCCAGCTACCGTGCAGTGTGGCACCGTCCTGGTTCCGGCAGGGATAGGGTTAGTTTTCCCCAGGCTCTGTCAGGGACACAGGTATTCCATCCCCTGGGAGCCATGCCCAGTCTATAGCTGGGAGCTAGCTGTGGGAGGGGGCGCGTTGGGAGCAGGCTGGGGTGTCCCCGGCCTGGTCAGTGAGCGGTGGTACCGTAATCGAGTTTGTACATTCCTCTGTCCGTGTTGATGGTGTTGTTTTCCTGTTCCCTTTGCTGTTCTGTTAAACTGCCTTTGTCTCAACCCACGAGTTTTGCC
Source organism: Dromas ardeola (assembly GCA_013398915.1). Classification (NCBI taxonomy): domain Eukaryota; kingdom Metazoa; phylum Chordata; class Aves; order Charadriiformes; family Dromadidae; genus Dromas; species Dromas ardeola. The sequence goes on from VYZM01001724.1 coordinate 4,671, forward strand.
TTTTTCTCTCTTCAAAGACTATCAATCCTTACTGTTGAATGCATTCCCTTCTGGTATTTTATCCAAACAAATTAATGTTACGCGAAGGGTTGCATGTTTTCAAAATGCCTAAGGCGAAAGGAGGTATTCCTGGATCTGAATCATATGGAATTACTGGAATGATTGTATAACTGATAAAGCGTCTAGAACAGAAAAGGTTTTCGGAGGGGTAAATGTGATGGTATCACAGGCTCAGTGCTGATAGTCACTGTGCGCTATTACACTGAAATGTTGGTTGTCTTATTTCAGAAGGTAAAGCAGAAAGAGTTTTTAATTCAACGATACTTTGAATTCTCCACTAAAAAAAAGGTCTGTAAGAAGAAGGATTGTGAGGTAATTGTTATGTTTTAATCAAGAACATTTCTATAAATAAATAGATCTGTATTCCTGCACAGGAAAATTTTTTACATTTATAATTGAAAGCTGAATGATGTTCCAAAGGAGGAATCAAAAAATTCCATCTGTTAATGGACATTGATTGGTTGAAAATGGTGATACTGTAATGCTCTCAAAAGTATTTGCATCCTCATGTTTGTATTTTTTCCCTGACTTTAATGGCTGTAAAGCTTGAGGCCCGGGCCATTTTCAGATGATGAAATGTTGGATGATTTTCAAGGAAGGAAGGAGAATATATTTAGGCCAGAAATCACACCTAGATAATAATCGCTTTTGGGATGTGTCCTTATTAATTAGGACTTAATTCCTTCTCTTGAACTTGATAAGAAAAATAGTATTACTTATCTTTCAGATTATTGGGAAAGGACTCATTAGTTAACTAATATATACTAAATATAACTAATTAGTTATATTTAATGAATTTGGAACCTGTGTTTCATCATTTAATCATATGGGTGCTTTTACATTACTGAGGACCAAAATCACAGTGTGTAACGCTAGGCATGTTACTGAAGTTCCTAGGCTGGAATCCCAATTTAGGTTAGGAATGTAGATGATAATGGCAAGAAAGAAGGATAAAAGTCAACATTCAAAGCTGGTGATCTGTCTTCACTCACAACAAAGAATGGATTCCTCGTTTGTGAACTTAGTTCATAAAATAGCAGGTCCCTGGTGGTGGCACTTTAGTTAGTTTTCTAAAGGTGGATGGTGTGAATCCAACAGGATTTTTGTAGAGGTTTCCGACCTCCACTTGGGTTGTCTCAGAATGAAATACAGGCCCTGACTCACCTGTGGAGCAAAAGGCGTGCTCAGAGGAAAAGGCAACGTGATCTGTGTGAAACCAGACATTGACCATTTGCTATGGGAATATGTCAGAAATGTGTCTGTCACGTGTTTTCATGTATCCTACTAAGTTTTTGTAGTTATGTTTGGTCTTAAAAGACAAAGATACAAATAATTGCTTCCCCAGAGAATAAGGCTCTCACTGCACTGCCAATGATGTTGAGGATATCTCTCTTACGTTCCCTGCAATGATATGTTAACCAGTGCTGCTGCATCAATGTCAAGATACTGGGATTTTTTAAAATTTATTTATTTATTTACTACGGTGCTTCAATGTAATTCATGCCAATATGCTCAGCACCTTTCTCCCCTCAGCTGTCATCATTATGGTTCCCATTTTCTCAGCTACTGGTTCTTTTTCTTTCATATCCAGACACAGTTAGTTCAGTCTTTTGTTTACATCAGATCATACATTTGTTACTGCCTGTAGTCACTTGATCGTTGTCAAAGGAATTTACCCGTCCTCCCATTGTTGGAAATTTGCGAAACAGCTGACTTTATTAAGAGAGCCTCCCTATATTCACAGATGCAGCACTGGTTTCCTTGAAACCTTTCAAAGGTATCTCTCTTTTTAAAGTTGGCTCTTGCTCTGGGAAAGATCACTGCTCTCTTCTGGACTAAAATGCCCTTCTAATAATTGATTATCAGTGTTTTTCTGTGCAAGGCATATACTTATTACTGAAATTCGTGATGGGAGAGAAAGCTTTCACACAAACTAGGTTTCTAATATGGAAGTCACACTGGCAAAGAGAGAAAAAAGAGTAGTACACTGATCTTTTCCAGAACTAAATACAGAAGTCAGGTCTGCAACCTAATCTTCTGTTAGTTTTTTTGTCTCTCTCGTACGTCGCATGTTTCTACTTTCAGTACTGGGAATGGGTACAAATCTTTTGTTCAGGTTTGGGGTTTTTGTTGTTGTTCTGTTGAAATCAGATGAACAGGAAGAAAAGGCTGAGATTTTGCTGCCCACCTCTTGAGAGTACATTCATGATGTTTGCCGAAGCAGTCTATTTGTGTATTTATACTTCTCCAGGTTTTGTTTGCTTTTTTAACTATTTCTAGATAGTAAGCTATGCAACTCAGTTCCCATACACTCCTGCCCTCCAGATATTCATCATCTCTTAATGTAAAACAGTTCTAACAACTGAAACAGCTCGCTGGTTTTTTAGCTAGTGAAAATACATGCTATTTTTATAGCTTCTGCTGGACACACCTGCTGCTGTCTTTTTGTGTCATTGTCTGTGGAACAAATGAAGAAAGCAACCTGAACTGAGTGCCCTGATTATTTTTCTTTAACTTTTTACTGTGAAATTCTAAGAATAAATATTTCTGCACTGATCCTTACCTTTGTTTTGGTCAAGAAATCTTCATAATTAAACCCCTGTGAGAGCTTTCCAGAGGTGAGGGCTAACAAAGTAATTTATTCAGCAGAACGGGTCATAGAGAGAAGATAGGTCAAAATCTGACTGTCAGCCAAATTGAAGCCCATGTGCTCCAGTACCATGAGTGAAGCCAGGAAATTCTACCTCAGCCGGATTCCAGTAGGGTAAGGAAGTCTAGATTGTCCTGCATGAAGGATAATTAAAATAGGATGCCCAAAACAGTACAAAAGTAAAAGGTTTTCCTTAATGTGGAGTTGGGAATTGAGAAAATATAATTACACACTCTCTTAGAGCTCTGAAAAGCACTTATTTTCGTCTCTGTTAAAATGAAAGCACATGAGGTAACTACGACTCTACGTGCCTTTTTCCCCTGTGCAGAACTCTGGTTTCTCACAGAACATGTTCACATGGCAGCTGGCCATGCATGACTTATTAAAAGCACAGTACTTTCCTTTTGGGAGGGAAATAACTGCTGGGAAAACAAGCCATTTTAAAGAGGACTGTTCTAGGGAAAAGAAAATAATGTATTGGAAGAGTCCTTGATCCTCCCTTTCTCCCTGTTATGAAAACCAAACCATAAACCATTCGGATTTTGGAGTAAAGCACAGTTACACAGCTATCTGCAGCCCAAACCATCTGTGATTTGATATTTAAAGTGCAAGAGCCTGCATTATTCTGAAACCAGAACATCTGCAATAGTGAAGCTTTAAGCAGTTCACACTTTTACCAACATTAACCAAAAAAAAAGAAAAAAAAAGTTGTATTGAACAAGGCAACTGTGTTAAAGAGACTATTGTTCCATAATGTCCTTTATGTTTAGTATATGCCTTTGGGTCTAGATAATCATATGGATAACAGAAGAGGAAAATGTCGTCCTTTCGCTGGTTCACTGTATCTCTTAAGTTCCTGATGTATGAAAAGACTTAGATGAGCTGAGAGAAAACAAGTTGCTTGCAATACCTGAAAGGAATTTTCAGACTTGCCAGAGCTACTTTAGGAACAAAAACCATTAATGCTGGCTGTCATTTTTAATCTTTGAATTGTGGTATCAAGAGATCTGCATAAAGCTGCTCTAAAAGGACTTTTCAATGTCAGGTCTTATCCATTTGCTGCATCCTATAAAGATATCATAGGCTTAGATTAAAGCCATTCAAGAAGGAAGGGACACCAAATTTTCATGGCATGAAATGTGGAGGATGCAGTCCTCCACAGTATAAAACTGTACCTCAGCTCTATGGTTCTGGACTATCCTTCATCCTATTCCTCTTCCTCTTCTTCTTTTTCTTCTTCTCATTTAAAAACTTTGTGAATCTCTCTCAAAATTCTTAGAATATATTTCTGTTTTAAAAGGTGAGAAGGAAATTATTTTCTGGTTCAGTTCTCGGAGATCAAACTGTCCCAGTTCATTTACTGAAGCTGTAGCCTCAGGAGCTGAAGAGTGGTAACAAATTATTACTAGAAGATTTTCTCCGTGAGTGCCATAATGTGATCTTCATTTATATTTGGTACCACTTATATTTCCTTTTCTTTCAAAATGTGTCTGTCTTGAAAAACTGACTCGAAAGCCTGTAATGCATTTAAGTGTTAGTAAAAAAAGTAGAAGAATATTTGTGGAAACTTCTTGGAAGTTGTAATTTGTAAGAGATGGTAAGAGTTTCAACAGATACTTTTTTTAACTTAAGGTGTTACTGAGAACGCATATTCTCATGCATACGTGTGGGGATTTCGCTGACTCTCCCTAAGATCACAGTAATGTGGCAATTTGGACTAAGCATCAACAGGGGCAGGAGAAAGTTATAAGGTCACTCACAATGAGATGGATGTTGTTTTCTATTTTCCAATGTATACAACTGAATTTTCTTTGTCTTGTTAGTGTTACCTTGAAAATGAATCATGTATATTCTTGCTTTGTATAATACTGTTCTCTCAAACCTCCTCTGTGTTATACATGTATATGTGCACACACACAAACGTGTCTGCCATAAAGTTTTCTGTTAAGAATCCCACTAGCTAAAAACAAGTTATATCTGCCACTGCAGAATACTAAGGCTGACTTACTGGTGCAAGTGAGGCTGGCAGGAGCTTCAACATTAACTTCAACAGAATGAAGTTATATAAAGCTAAGGTGAACTGCAGTACAAACCACATAATGATCATCATCTCCACTCCATTTCACTTTGTGTAGAAATCAAACCTGTTAGTTCAAGGTCCCCTGTGGGCAGCTGAAATGAATATACTTCAAAACGGAGCTTCCCATCCACCAGACAAAGTGTAAAATCTAGAATAATGTTACATAGCCATGGCAATACTTGGTGTTCGTTGGCCATCAGAGTGCAGCGATGATGCATTCCTATTGGCACGGTGTTCCAATAAAACTTTCACACGATGATCAAGTAGGAGCTAAGGTTTCTGAATTATGTTGCCAGCTATCTGGTCGCTGACTTTGTGTGTCAATTACAACCTTAGAACAACATTGCATCATCATTACCACCACCATCTTCCAGGACTATCCTCAATACATCACACCCAACCAAGCAAAAGTGACTCCTTGAATGGTTTCAAATAACAAGGATGACCCATAGGCCTCATTTAATCTTTTAATTTCTTCCATGCTTCTCCCACTAGCCCTTGTCATTCCTGAGCTCCAAAATGTCTTTCAGTGTCCTTGCGAAATCTGGGGGGGAAAGGGCTTTATTTTCTTGAGACCTGGCTTTTTTTTTTTAATTTGGGCAGGTCACTAAGGACAAGTCCTTATTTCTGTGGAGGCCTCTTACTGTCACTTTAAAGCATAAAGCAAGTTCAATATGAGTGACATGCTAGCCTTTCACTTCTATATTTAGCAAACAGGGACATCAGTAGTTCTTCCAGTCCAGTCTTCCTGTGCATTGGTGAATTCGGATTCTAACTTCATGAGGACAGAGGATGACTGTTTACATTGTGTTGATACAACATGTGGACAATATGGTGTGTCAGGCGCTGCTGAAATCTTTAAGCACTACTGTAATATCCATAAGAATTATTAGATTTGCTAGGAGATGAAAGAGAAGAGGGCTTCTCATGCTTTCTCCTTTTTCTTTACGTAAGTGCTTAGACTGTGATGATTGTGTCCTAAAGAAAAAGATGCATGATATGCACAAATTGAACTTTACGCTTATATAACCAGCTTCTGTAATTTCCATTTAAGTGAATAGATACATGGAAAGCAGTAGACAAAACATACATCTCAGTTAATATGTTTATACTGCCACTAGTGGGGCAGTGGACTAACTCAGCATGGTAAAATAGTATTGGTTGTATGACTTGGCAAACTATTCTAGAAACTTTACAAGTGGGTTTGGGGATTTTTTTCTTTATAGAAACATAAACAAACTCACTTCGGGTTTAAACTACTAGCAGTAGGATAATCCTTACAAAAATACAGCGGCACATCTACTAGTAAAGATTTAGACAGTCCTGTAAATGCTTAAATTAATAGAAAAGCCATCATAAAATGTCATACAGAACTTTAAATTATCATGGTTTATAGATATTATTTATAATGTTAAAGCCCTGATCTGGCTAAAACTCACTGACACGAACTTTGTAGGACCTGACTTTAAGGCTTGGATTGATTCCCTCTAATTTCTGGCCTCGGCAATATGTTTGCCTCAGTTCTCTGAGCCATGGAGAGGAATAGGCTTGTTCAGAGCCAGAGTGACGTCTTAGGAGTTCTGAATTGTCTTCTGCAGATATCCCTCTTTCTCCACCCTCTTCCTTCCCCCATCTTATTCCTTCCTGTGGCTGGAGTCCAGGATGTCTGTTTTACTACGCTAAGTGTCTTCGTGTCATGATTTAACTCTAGCCAGCAACTAGGACCATGCAGCCACTCACTCGCTGCCCCCTTCCCCAGCAGAGCAGGGAGAAGAGGGAAAAAGGAGGAGAAAGGAAAAAAAAAATCATGGGTTGAGATAAAGACAATTTAATACAACAGTAACAGAAGAGGATAATAATAATAATAATAATAATAATAATAATAATAATAATAATGGTAAAACGATATACAAAATAAAATAATACAATACAAGTCACTCTCACCACCCGGTGATTGGTTACCCAGCCTGTCCCAAGCAGTGATTGCAGATCCCTGTCCCCTGGCCAACCGCCATTTCTATACTGAGCATCGTCTATGGTATGGAATATCCCCCTGGTCAGCTTGTCCTGTCTATGCTCCCTCTTAGCTTCTACGGGAAGCTGAAAAAGACTTGACTAATATAAACATTGCCTAGCAACAACTAAAACAATATGTGTTATCAACATTGCTCAGCATTCTTCTGGTGCCAAATCTAAAACACAGCAGCTACTAGAAAGAAAATTAACTCTATACTAGCTGAACCCAGGACACTTGGTTAATTGCTTACACTTGAGAGAAATTTACTTAGTGTCAGGGTGCAACTTCTGGAGAAGTAATTAAAAGTTCAAAGTCACATTAGGTTCTTATTATGCCCCTATGCATGGAAGTGGTCAGTCTATAGAAGTGCATCTATTAAATATGCAAGCTAATAGCAAATACTTTTTTACTTACAGGTTAGAGATTCCCAGACGTCAGGTTAAAAACTAGGGTAGGGGAGCACAGACTCATGCAAGGAACTTTTAGAAAAGGTCTAGTTCAGCACCTAACAAAGAAAGAGGGTTATTTTCATTGGCATAGACCACATCCTTCTGAAAAGAAACATGTGTGCTTCAATCATGTTTAAAATACTTCACACAGGTTTTAAAAAGGAGAAAAAAAAACTAAAAAATCTTAGTATTTATCTTTTAAAACATACAAAAAAGACTCTGAATCAGATATTTTTTGGTTATACCACCAGTGCCTTGAGGTAGTTGAAGTGCTTGCAACGTGCTACATTCCATTCTGCACTAAAAATAACATGTTAGTTCTGGGAGGATGAGGTACCCTCTAGGCAGTAGGATAAGCAATTATGTTCGGGGCAAAAAAGCACCGATCAAAATGTCAGGACACACTCTTCGTTTTGCAGTTGTTTTTATGTTATTTGAGAAGAGTAAAGGATATGAAGACCTCCTGAGTGTACTTGCAGATGCGTATTTTTCTTTTCTAGTCATCTGATTATCATATCCTAAATGTATATTTTGGGTCTGCTTTCCAGCCCAACTATAAAAACATAATATGTATTTTTGCTCTCTAGTACCAGCAGCCTGGGTGATTTTGAATCTACAGACACATATATGTGCAAACCATTTCAGAATCATGAAAGTTTTCCTCCATTTCGAATCCTGCAAATACCTTTGTTACATATGCATATGTGAATGCAGGTGTACACACACACCCACACACAATAAACTTGTCAAATATACAGATTTTTTCAAAGTGCCCTAATTTTTACAGGTTCCAGAATGATAACAGATCCCTTTTAAACTCAGGACAATTTTATGTAAGTGCTGAATATATTCCCAAAGCTTGACAATGTGTGTGCATGCCTTATAAGAATATTGTTCTTCATAAAAAAAAAAAATCCTTAAATCCTTAACAGCTCCAGCAGTGCCTCTAATGAGCTTTCTTGTGTATAGTACTTTTTTTTTTTCACTGAGCATGTCTTAATTCCACAAGATTATTTTATCCATTGTCAGTAAAGAAATGGTGTGGAGTACCTGCATATCTTATTTGTAACGGCAGTGGACTGTCCTAAGAGAGCAAATCCTGCTAGAGACTTTTACTTTGGTGACCCAAGTGCACTGTGTTCAAATGTAAGTCCTTTTGGACCTCTATCCTAAAATTACTGCTCTTTAAGTATAATGTTGCTTGGTATTCAAGATGATGGTCACTGACATCAGAGGAAAGCCTTCTGCAGCCCTTACCCCCAGAAACCCTAGTTTCTGGGGTAAGGATAGCTTCTGGTCACCCATGTCTCACTTCCAGATCTAATTATCACGGAATCATGGGATCTTCAGAGTTGGAAGGGACCTCTAGAGATCATCTAGTCCAACTCCCCTGCTAAAGCAGGATTGCCTAGAGCACATTACTCAGGGCTGCATCCAGGCGGGTCTTGAAAGTCTCTAGATAAGAGAAGGGGACTCCACAACCTCCCTGGGCAGCCTGTTCCAGTGCTCTGGCACCCTCACCATAAAGAAGTTTTTCCGTGTATTTGAACGGAACTTCCTATGTTCTAACTTGTGCCCATTGCCCCTCGTCCTGTCACTGGGAACCACTGAAAAGAGTCTGGCTCCATCCTCCTTCAGCCCACCCTTTAGATACTTGTAAACATTAATAAGGTCTCCCCTCAGCCTTCTCTTCTCCAGGCTAAAGAGTCCCAGCTCTCTCAGCCTTTCCTCCTAAGGGAGATGCTCCAATCCCTTAATCATCTTAGTTGCCCTTCTCTGGACTCACTCCAGCAGTTCCCTGTCCCTCTTGAACTGGG
>VYZM01001724.1:19581-66741 GCA_013398915.1 Dromas ardeola
GAAGATGATTAGGGGACTGGAACACCTCTCTTATGAGGAAAGACTGAGGGAATTGGGTCTGTTTAGTCTGGAAAAGAGACGACTGAGGGGTGACCTAATTAATGTGTACAAATACTTAAAGGGTGGGTGTCAGGAGGATGGGGCCAGGCTCTTTTCAATGGTGCCCGGCAACAGGACAAGAGGTAATGGGCACAAACTTGAGTGTAGGAAGTTCCATCTCAACATGAGGAGGAACTTCTTTCCTTTGAGGGTGGCAGAGCACTGGGACAGGCTGCCCAGAGAGGTGGTGGAGTCTCCATCTCTGGAGACATTCAAAACCCGCCTGGACGCGTTCCTGTGCAACCTGCTCTAAGGTGACCCTGCTCTGGCAGGGGGGTTGGACTAGATGATCTCCGGAGGTCCCTTCCAACCCTATGATTCTATGATTCTATGAAAATTTCATCAGCAAATTTATGTGGGAGAAAGGGCAGCCAGTAACACCAAACTATCTTTTTTTTTTCATCTAGTCCAGTAAAGAAGGTTTCTGAAGTAATTTGGATCAGTCTCTGTGTCCTCCCAGTTACCACACATATAGGTTTCCTCTGCATGTCCTTTGGTTAAATTGAGTTTCTGTGTGAATTTCTATACTGGAGAAATACTCTAAAACTGCAATGAATCTAAAACTCAGGCCACCTGTGTCACATTAAATGTACTGCCTCTGGTTCAAAAACAACAAACAAACCAACCACAAAAAGGCAAGGGGCAGATAATTTGTGCAAAGACAAACTCTTTCCTGTTTAAAGAAATATACTGGATGCTGGCCTTAGCTACATCTATGAATTTTTTGTTAACTTCAGTTACATTTTCTGTGTTAAGGATATTCGATTGGAGAAATCGGTCCACTGTGTGGGTTGCAAATACTCACTCACACCTAAGTTATATTAGTTACCTTCTCACAAAATCTAACAGAGCCCAGTAATGGTTTGACTGAAAGTACAAGTTATCAAGAGATGGCAGATGCACATGCACAGCAGTGAAACTGAAGAGCATAATTATCTGTTGTTTTGCAGTTCAGAGCTATCACCAAATCATAGAATAATAGAAAAGTCAAGGATGGAAGGGACTTCTGGAGACCATCTGGTCCAACCTGCTGTTGAAAGCAGGCCATTAGATGAGGTTACACAGCATCTTGTCAGGCCAGGTCTTGAATATCTCCAGTGATAAAAATTCCACAGCTTCTCTGGGCAACTTATTCCAATCATTGTCTTCATAGTGAAGAATTGCTTTGTTCTATCTAGACAGATTTTTTCGTGAAGCAAATAGTGCTCTTTGCCTCTTGTCCTGTGACCGGGTCTCCTCGTGAAGAGTGTGCCTCTATATTCTCTAGAGCTACCTTACAGAGAAGATCTCTTTGACCCCTCTACAGACAGTCTCCAATTTTCCAACCCCGAACAAATCAATTACATGAAGATCAGATCAAGCATACAGCTTCATGCATATTTAGCTGAATACATTTAATGAAACAAATCCACATGGTAGTGTTGTTTATACTAAAAGCACTGGAAACAAAAAAAAGCACTGCACACTGTGGTTGATGTTTGCTTAGCATGTCCTGTGAGTAAGACCAAGAATAATGCTTTCGTTATCACAATTGGTACTTAGGTTAGGGTATTTTTTGGAAGACTTATCTGGTGTCCCGTCTGAATTGTATTCCATGTGACGGGTGAAGCATTCTTCTCCTAGCTACAGTGATCATGAGTAGATTATCCTTTTTTCTTTGTAGACATCCTTTGTATGTTAGAAGATATTATTATATTGATCTGTGCCAGAGAAGTATCCCTTTACAGGAACGCCCGTAGACACTGCAGCACACCTAAAAAGAAGGAAACACAGGTTTGCATTGCCACAACCCACAGAAATGACATGAAACTTGCTGCACAAGCACCTGCATGACGATCTGTGACAAATGTAACTCAGCATCGACACCTAGCTGCTTCCACCTCAAGCAGCGCCCACAAACTCATAGGGAACATATAGGTTGGGCTTGGAATATGTAATTGGGTTCACATAGCATGGCTGTGTTTCCTACCATGCAGATAAAACTAAGTAGTAAATCAAGTTGGATATGCCTTATGTCCGCACCAGTTTAGTGGTGATCTATCCGGTGTAACACTCTGGATGATGCATAGATCAGCCTATACAACTCACATGGAATAAAGGGTTTGTATGTATGGATCAAATTCCAGTCTTCCTATACTTTGGTATTAAGAGGGCCCAGGTCAAAGTCATACTGCTTTGTTGAACTGTGAGCAGGGACACACAGGTTCTCTGCAGATTGAGTCTTTTGTCCCTGTGACCTCACTGCTCTTCAGCATTTTATGTACCTCTCACTGTCTGCATCCTGATAGGAAGTCAGGATGATGACTTCCTCGCTCAGTCACAGCCTGCTTCTCTGGCTTTCTTCAGCTCTTTTTTAAGTAAATGGGAGCTGCCTGTGGTGAGAACCTTTGAAAGTCTGTCCGCAATTATCATCTCCCAGATTGGCTCTATTTTTCTGCGAACCCAGCAGGGCAGTTGTGTGTCTTGGCTATGTGTGGGTAAGCGCCATTTACAAAGCTACCTCCAGGAATCTTCCTTTGTGCAGGGTCTGGAATAGGTGAGCAGACATAAGAGTCTCTGAATTGTCCTGCAATGATACATCCTTTGCACAGGAAAGGCACAGAAGCACCCTTTCAGGTTGTAATGAATTTTACCCTGAGTCTTGAAGATGAACACATTGTACCTAGTCAATATTGAATGATTATGTTTGTACAAGAGCAGAATTCATACATCTTGTGCTTTTGTTCACTTGAAAATATTTTAGTTGCTTATTGTTCATCAAATATACAATTCATAACAAATAATGATGCCTAGTTTAAGTGAAGTCTCTTCACTGAAGTGAAGCAGTTTCCTCTGATGAAATGGAGCATGTAATGCATTTTTCTATTGTAGTGGATATTATTTTGTGACTCTGTAACCTTTGTATGGAAACAAAAATATTTCTGCTACTTATCCCAAGAGAAAAATAATTAATATGAAAATGGTAAAGCTGCACTTACATGTGAAAAAGCTATTAAAAGAATGTTTATGCATGTTAGCATTAGATTTATGTTTCATTTCCATTATCTATTGTAAACTATCCATCCAAAAATGTACCTACCCCTGAACTGTTTTAAAATAAGGGTGGGGTTTATCTTATCTAAGGTAAGCCATTTTATCTTATCTAAACTACAGCATCTTCTCTAAGCTAATAATTTAGCTGATCTATATCAAGAGAGAGAAGGGTGTCCAGGACCTGCTCTCTGTCCCTAAAGCAGGCTGGCCGGCACAGCCTGGCTTCTGCATACAGCTAAGTTATTTTCTCTTTCCAAAACTACCTGCCACTTAAATAGGAAGTGTCCATACTGCCTACTGGGAATGTCCCCAGCTGGAATAAGCCCCAGACTGTGCTCAGAAATGATCAGGGACGGTGCTAGCTGGCCAAGGCCAAAACTGTGCAAGCAGCCTTGCTAGCAGTGTAACAGAAACGGACAATCTTATTCCAGTTCTTAGGCCCATACCCCAGTACATTACTAGTATAGATGTAGCCTTATGCTGTCTCTACATTCGGTGAAGGAGTTAGCCTAAGGTGATATTCCATCCTGCTTGTCTGTTTTACATGTTTGTATGTGATGAGTCAATATCTGGAGATACCTTGTTCAGTTAAATATAGGAAGTGCCTAGATGATTATACAATGTACTTCCCATTTGGACAATTGTAATTAACTGAGATGAATACCATCATACATGCTATGGCCTAGATTCATCCTGCCCAACTCTGGGAATCACACATCTCATTGTTCTTTAGAACATACTGGATTCAAGTTCCCTTCTTAGCCGATGGAAAAAGATAAGCATGCCTGAAAGATATAGCCAGCCCAAGATCTGAAGTGACCTCTACAAGTGCCCCGTCGTCACTTTTGGCTGTAAACAGAGACTAAGACAATCATAACTTAATTAACTCACATAGGTACCGCAGTCTAAAGGCAAGAAGGTTGAATCTGGTCTGGTAAGAACATTCCTGGGGCCCTGATTACGCACACCAACTGTGCAGAATCTCGGATCTCATATTTTTTAAAATGGTATAATTCTTGCCACTGCAGAGCAGAAGAAGATTTGGAAATATGGCTGAAGTCGAAGCAATGTAGCAATGTTTGCCTGAGTCTGTAGACAGTATGAAGTAATAGCTCTGAAAAATTCATCTTATTTATCTCAATCAAAAGCAAACTCACTGACACGCTGGATTCCTGTCCTCTATGAGATAAATGAACTAAATCTTAGCCAAATTTTGCTAGAGGACTTTCATACCATTTGAATTGCAATCACCTCTTGTCAGCAGCATTTGTTCCTGAAGAACTGATAGGAGCTTCAATTACTGGAAAGAAGTTATTTAAAACCCCACATTTGTGAAACCTTATTCAATATCTTATTAATTTGGAAGACTTCGTGCAAAATTGAAGAAAAAGTTATTTAAATGAACAATTGGGAAAGAGCAGTCACAGCACCAAATCATACTACACACAGCATATAAACTCTGTGACACAGAAAAGTTGTTTACTAAAAAAAAAAAGTCTTGTGTGTATGAGAAATATATGTGCAATCTTGTTCCTCCATCTACCAGGAACTTTTTCAGTTTATTTTACCCTTATATTATCAACAGTGCAGTCTCTACTGTGAATGCCAGCACCACTGTAATCATATTTTTTTGGTACATTTCACTGAAAATTCCCCAAGGCAGCGCAGAATGTGGTTAAAATCAATTTAGGTTCTATTTTACAGTCCCTACATGGGAGAATTTCTTATTGCTTGCAATGTCCCCATTTGTTTAGGTGAGCCCGAAGGGCAAAATTCACAACTGGTACGTGTAGGCAGTTAACTAGAAGAGGACAGGAGAGCAGGCTCAAGCATTAACCCCTTGTCTGTGCACGCCACTTCGCTTTTCGCTCACTGCTGGCTCTCTCCCGTAGCTCCACCTACGTTCTCCCAGACAATACTTTGATGTAGTTCAGGGAATATTTTAATTGAGGGACTGCTTTCAAAGAAAGAACAGACAAGGCCTTCCCAGGCTGGACTCCAAGCCACACAGCCCTATAGTGCTAAACTCACAAGCTCTTCTCCCTCTCAAAGTAGGCAATACAAAACCCAAATTCCAGAATCGTACAGAAATGCTGCTCAGGGGAATTGCTCATAAAAGCTCTGAAACCTTGCAGAATTGGAAAACCTGTAGAAAAATAACTGTTATAATTATGCCTCAAGGCCAACACAGGGCCTAGAGGAACCAAGAGCCAAACATTATGAACTATGGTTGAAGTCAGCGGGTACCATCTGACCTTAGGCAAGGGGTCAGGCCCTTGGCAGTCTATTATATAGCACTGTAGACATACTAATAAGATCTACACATCATAAATACTGCTTTTTAACACTGTGAATGTTTCTTTTACCCAAATTCAATTTGTCAGGTTTTTTTACCTTGATTTTCAGAATGTTTTTTACCTTCTGTTTTTTCATGGCGCAGTTTGCTCAAACAAAATTGAGCTTTTTCTTCATTGTCAATGGAATTGCAGGTGTAAATAATAGTAACTGAACAGCTGATTTGTGTTGAACTTTAAATCAAATGTAGGTACAAAAATGTTGATACAAATTGATGCCAAAGCTGTGTGTGGTCTGTGAAAGCTTACCCATATGCATATATTCTTTTAGTACAGCTCATTCATGTCCAAAAATTTAACAGACCTATGCAGTTTCAGAATAATACCAGAAAGGGAAAAAAGTGGCTCATTTAGTCTGCCTTTATGATTTTTAATTGTTTGATTTACATGTCATTTAATGCTAATTACTTGGATTTCATTCAAAGTTCCTTTTGACAAGCCAAAGGTGATGGCAAATCCAAGAATTTGGTTAAGTAAAAAATTCTGGAAACCTATTGGATGGGTGCTGGTATCATTTTGTAATGTCTTTCATCCCCATGCACTTTCATGCTCGAAGTGTTTCGCGTTGGAGCACACAGCACATCCTGCTAAGAGTGTAACACAGATACTGTATAGTCACTTTATTCTTCAAATACAACCCCTAAAGGAGATTTGCAGTGAAAAATGTTGATGTATAGCAGTGCACTATGATGTACCAAACAATATTAATTTAAAACTATCCTGTAGGGAGGCCCCCTGAACTTTCTTAAAAGGTTTGAACTTTTCAGTCACCATGAAATTATTCCGGGCAGCTGGCCAGTTCCTAAATAAACTGTGTGTACATCAGTGGCAAAGCTTTTAATTTTGAACATGATTGATCTCAGCCTGCTATGAAAACTGTCAACTAAAATGAAAGAGTTAGAGCATTGCAGTAAATTTTTCATAATCATGTAATTTCATTGAAATATTTACAGAGCGTTTAAGTGAATTTCACATACACTTGCCTCACAGGCCATATGAAAACTGAATCTTTCACACTTTATATTTTGCACGTTACTGTCTCTTTTTCCATGATCGGAATTAAACGAATGGAGAACATAACAAAAAGTTAGGAAGGGTAGGTCTTAGCCCTTTGGCTATGGTTAACTCAGTTTCTCCTTTGGCATGTTCTCACCAAGGTGTCAATCTCTTAGAAACTCAATGAATATGTCAAATTTGAGCTTTTGTTTTGCTTTGCCAAGAACGTTACTTCTGAGGATGTTTCTGTCTCTAAAGTTGGTGGTATTAAGAGGTACTCATCTTAGTTAGCCCTTTGAACTGTTGAAGTGATCTTGTTCATATTACCAGACCCCGGAGCACTTCCACGTTCCAGGCTGGCAGCTCCCACCTGAGTCCATAATGAGATCTCTGCATGTGCAGACACTTCTCACGTTCTGCTTCCGTAGAAGGGGATGTAGGCTGGAGGACAGGCGTGACACCCCCCTGCATTCACCTGAAGATCTGAAGTGCACTGTGGCCCGTCTCTTCTGGGGAACGTAGGGAGAGCCTGTGGGAATGCAGCTCTTCTAATCAGGTCCCGCTGCTTGTCTCACTCCAATGCTTTACTGCTTTTTCAGCAACTCTGGTCACTGCTATCAAAGAAGTTGCAATATGCAGTTTAGAAGAACTCGCTACTTTCACCCTGACCACGCTCACAGTGATTAATATCTGAGTGACTATAGTACCACAGTTTTTTAAGATAAAAAAATTAAGAACCACCATTTATTGCCTTACTCTCCTCTTCAGGTTCTACATAACGTTGTGTGGCTCGAGTACTGTAATGTAGCGGTTTTTGTTTTTTTTTTTAAATGTCACCACTTTCATTTCTGAAACACAGATGAGAGAGCTTTAGTAGCTGGCAGGGGTGGGATGGTTTATGAACAGGACCAGTGTGGTTACGTGGGAGATGCCAGCTTCCTGCCAGCAAGGCTGTTATCTCCAGCGAGGCAGTGATTGCTTTTCTGACCAGCCCAGCACAATTGTCTGACCACAGCCAGGGTGCATCTGCGTTGAAGAGCTAACCCTGCCCCTTCTTCTCACTGGCCATTGCCCGCTGTCCCTTTTATTCCCCCTGCTTCTACCCCTGTCTTCCAGTTTCACCACCATTCATGCTACTCTGTGTATTTAGGACAGGTTCTCTTCAGTTTTAAGGGCCCAGATCTTGACTCCGCTAAAGCTGGTTTTAGCAGTCACCTTTTTTGTAAGGAAGCTTTGCGATAACAAAGAAATTTACAGCTGAAGCTGCATTAAGGACCGTGAATGAGAACACCCTGCATTAATGCCTGGGCTGCGCCGTGGGAGAGAATCAGTACAACGAAGCAGTTGCTGCTGCTACTGCGTTCACAGCGTGTGCAGTTCAGAGGGTTTTGCTTCAGAAGAGGCTTGGTCTCACACTGGGCATCGTGCCCGTCACACATGGGGTGTGAAGCCACTCTACGGACCAGTCATTGGTTCCGATCCTTACGCCATTCTCAGTGGCTGGAGTGCATTTGCGTGTCACCAAGGTGGAGCTTGGGGTTTTGTTTCCTCCAAGAAGAATCTGGTTTGCTTACCAACACAGCTCGTGAACTAAACCGGCAAACGGCAAGTGCTGGTGATTGGGGGATTCACTTCAGACTGCTCCAAACCAGAAGGAGACGTGGCCATAATGGCTTTCTGGGACAAAAAAAAAACCCACACGGATATGCTCTCTTCACCAATAAGTCTGCCATTCTCACTGCTGTCTTTTGTATTGATGTAAGACAATTATGCGAACAGACCATGGAGAGCTTGGAGTTCAGGGACCCATATCTGAAAATATTATGCAAGCTACCATTGGAATCCCAAATTAACATTTCCTCTCTGCTACTCCTCGCCATTTATGTACTATTTGGATAAGTTCTTCTGATTTAGGGTCAGAGCAGACAGTTGTTCTGTATGTATTGTGCCATTAAATCTGTCCCTGTGAACTCGAGCACCATGGAAATAGACATAAATTCCTTCTCTGACTTTACAGGAACTGTTTGAGCAGCCACAAGAGAATTTAGCCAGGCCAGGTTGACAGAATGTTGGTGAACTGCTCCCAGTAGGCTCCTTTGGAGCTGGAGATCGAGGGCCATGAAGAGCAAATCAGACCAGTGTGCATTTCCTTGCCAATAGTAATAATAGTAAATAAAATTAAAAATCGTAGGTAAAATGTCCTGATATTTTATTTTGTGTTTAGCTGTTACTAGAAACACTCTGCACCATCATTGCCACATTTCGACATAATCGTGTACCTTTAAAAAATGTAAGTGCTTGTTATGCAGTAAAGAAAGTTGAAATGTAAAGGTTTTAAGCAGCAATATAAAATAGGATGTATGTCATGTGGAGCGACAATTACACCCTAAGTGCATAGAGAAGAACTCAGTGAAGGCAAATGCCTCGTGCTTCCCAATATGTGATATTATCACAGCATGAATAATTGGAGATATTCTGTAGAACTGCATTGACTTTACGTTATTTTAAAGCCTATCTTGAATCATTCTCCTGTTTAGACAGGAGATATTGCTGTCCCCTTGCTTACCTTTCGAACTATACAGTTTCCTGCTTCCAAGATCTCCCTGATTTGTTCTGCACTGAGACTTCAGACAGCACTGCAATCCATCATGTGCTCTCTATTCTGTATAGAACGACTTCTGTGAGCAGGAGTTCATAGCTGTAAGAGACATTGTTTGCCTGTGCCAAAATCTGCATATTTATGCAATGATTTCTTATTAAAAGGTAAACCAGCAGAAACTGGAAACCTAAACCTTTTTTCCCCTCTAAAAATTACCCGTTCCCAAAGCTTCTCAACAGTACGATGTTGCAGAAAAGCCCTGTTAGATTATACAGTTCATTTCCTTGTCAGTGAGGGTTTTCTTTCTGCAGTACTCTAGCATTTCAAGGGTTCTATCTAGTCTGAATTTGGAATGATGAGGCACTTCCCTCCAGAGACATCACTGAACACTCAGAGATTTCCCTGTGAGGATAGTAATCTTTATTCTTTGCCTAAGAATTCCCTTTCTTAATTTCATCCTCTTGTTCCTATATTTGGGGTACTCTATTATATTATTGAAATAATTAGTTTTCAAATATTTCTTACATAAATCTACATTGTCTCCACTCCCCTTCCTTAGTTTATTATCGGCTATGGTAGATACAGTATAAATATTGGGCACCTTGTGTTTCCTCTCCTTTTTTCTCCTTTGCCCCATGTAGCTCTGCCCTGGTTTTCATGGCTCTGTTCTGCACTATTTTGGCTTGTCAGTGTGAGACTGATAAAATGGTATTTAGAAGTGATTGCGTACCCAAGTGTGGTCTCTTCAAAGCAGCATGGAGAGGAGCTGTGGACTTCTGTACCATTTTCTAAATCTATATAATGTCTAACCAATGGAGATTGGTTGAGAACATAGCCTTTGTAATTGGTGCCCAAATTGGCCTTTTGATGCTGTATTGAAATACAAGTTCTTATTTATTTTATGCTCTTATTCTTGCCGTAGAATTTTTTCAGTCTGTTATTTCCTGTTTCTAAATCTGTCCCTTTCCTTGTCTGCCATGGTATTTGCAACTCTTCATATTTTAATATCAAGTGAATTCCATTCATGTCATAATTTCTTCCTTTTAAGGATCATTAATGAAGCAATTAAATAGGACTGGACATAATAGAGATTTATGCAATATTCCCTTCTGTTCTGATTCAGTGCTTTACCATTAATCATCAGTCTTTGTGTGAGGCTCTACAAACAGTTTTCAGTCCACATGACAACTTATATCCAACCGGATATGAATTGATTTTCAGTTTAAGCCGTCCTATGGCTGGTAGTGGTGATGTTGCTGATAGCATGACGGTGCAGCAGAGCAGTTGTTCCTCTGTAGCATGCTGTGGGAGCACGCGTTTCATTAGGCTGTGCAAATGAGAGTTAAAACTCCATTCAACTTCCTGGGCAATTGCCCCTGGTAAAAATCTATAGCTGATGTCTGTCAGCAGTGTTCCCTGCAGGTGCTGATGGTGAAAATCTGTTTTAAAATGTAGGCTTCTAAGCCTGTGCTCAAAAGCAGGTGGGAGAAGGAGAATTGAAATCATCTCAGTTTACATGTATGCTTATTGACATAGTATGCAATACACATACCATTTAAAATAAATGTAAAAATTAATTTTGCTGATTGTGACTTGGTGTTTTGTTGCAATGACACAACTGAATTGCTACATAAGGTAATCAGAATTCAGTAATCATATCTCCATATCATATCTTTAATCTTATATCATTAGATTTAGCCATCATCAGTCCACAAAGATAGCTGTATCCGCCTTTTCTGTACTTAGATGGGTGATATTCCGTGGACTAACTGGTTTTGGATACTTCTAAATGCAACATTTGTTAGTGATTTGCTGCAGCTCAGTATCAGAATTGCTGATGTAGATGGATTCTTTTGAGTCTTTTGTTATTACTTATAATACTCATCTAAATGTAATTTGCCTGTTATTTTCATTTTCTGAGAGCTGGATTCCTTTAAAATTGTTCCCTTTAAAAATGCTATGTTCTATTTGAATATGGAAGAGCTGTCAGCTTATACAGAAAGATGTGCCTAATAAGAAATCATGGGTGTTTATTTGCTTGATAAAGTGTTAGGGATCTGTGAAGAAAACATAGAAATAAGCATATTGAATAGAACACTAATATGCTTCGTATTTTAAAATTAAAGTTATTAGCAATCCTCCCATTTTATGACGTTCAATTAAAGGCATGGTATTGTTAGGTATTTGTCAGCTGCTAGCACAAGCAGATCAATAAACTAGTATCAAATTTACCCTCTGTAGTTCTTTGCTGCCATCTTCTGTTTCTTTAAATGATTGCTATTATTATCTGGGTTCTGAAAAACAAGACTGGAACTGGGATATTACAGAGCAAAATTTCCCTTTCTGTCATTTTTTTCATTTCCTTTTTTTTAGCTAAAGCAAAGTGAAGCAAATGCAGATACAAAGGAGAAGCTTCCATTGCGTCTACGCATCTTTGAAAAATTTCCAAACAGGCCACAAATGGTGAAAATCTCCAAGCTCCCTTCAGATTTCACAGTTCCAAAAATAAGGTATTGAAATATTTCCTTTGCTAGCATGCTGTAAACTTGTCTGGTGCCACATAGCACCCAAAATATTTAACTGCTTTGCTTGTGGATTAGGCAGATTGATCAGAAAATCAGAGATGAAACAGAATTAACATTAATGCTGAAAGGATGTGACATTTTGGTTTTACCTCATTTTTACTTTTGAAAAAAAAAAAAAAAATACTCCTTATAATGTATTCCTAGAACTCCTTATAATGTATTCATGAAAGCAACTAGATTGACCAGAACAGACACAAGTACAATATGGTTGAAAAGTGTGTTGTTGTTTCTTCACTCCCATTTGGATTTTACGTTCTTGGCTGACATAGACAACTAGCAGTCTGATCAATTCTCATGTAGCTTTTTAAAGATAAGGTCAACTGGCAGCAAATCATTAGAGGGGATAACAAAGGCCATCCAATACTGGTTACTCTGTGATGACCTTGTCCCCTCTTTGTATTTGCATAGTTACCACTTCCCTGTAAAACTCATCTTAACAAAGGCTCAGGCCCCCAGTTGAGGGCTTTCTTCTCCTAGTCTTAGACTTTTTTGGTATTTCTTTCTAGCTGTGTTTTTCCCAGCATATTCTAGACTCATATGTGATCACGCTACCTACTGAAACAGGTAGCAAATCATATCTTTAAATCTGAAGCTATTGTACTATGTAGAACTATCTATCTAGATAAAAATTAGTTTCGACATAATCAATTTACACTGAAAATAGGGCAGCTCTCCTAAACTTAAAATACAGCAAGATAAATGTACATTTGTTGTAAACAGAAATGCTTCTACATTTTAAACATGGCATATGTGAGGCACAGAATTGCTGAAGCGCCTTAATACTGGCATTCAAAGTAGCTATATGAGCAGATGTTGTTTGAAATCTTCAAGAAAGAATTTCTTGCAGAGAGTATGTTTCCTTTGGACTATATCAGCATTTGATTTACATTGAAGTAACAACTCGCCGTTTAATGAGCTCAAAAGAGCTGAAAACTGCAAAAGGCACTTCAGATATTTAGCACTTTAACCGGTAAATAAATAAATAAATAAATAAATATTAAAATTAATTTCTTTGAAACTACATGCAAACCGTACACCTCTCAATTCAATTATGGATTTCTTTAATAAATGAATTTAAGTTTTATCAGTTGTTTCAGCACTCTGTTTATCCATCTATAGCCCAGTACAACTTTTTCTTTGAGTTTATCCATCTTACAATTAATGGGTTGTGACATGTCATAAAGAAAACCAAATATTAACTCTTCCTGGGGGTTTAATCCATCAATGTCTTCTATCTGTTCACAAGGGAAAGTTTTATGAAGCAGTTTATTGATCGCCAGCAACAAGATACCAGCTGTTTGCTGCGAAGACTTCCTTCAGCATCTTCTTCCTCCTGTGATCACTCTAAAAGATCAGCAATTGAAGAAAACAAATATATTGATCAAAAGGTAAATCAAGAGTATGGGACAGTATATGTCTTTCCATGAGTATTGTGAGGAAAGACCTCAGATTATTCAGTTTGTCAAACTACATAGAAGTGAACATGAGCTAGGATGACTGAACACAGGCTAAAAGGCTGTATTTAATTGAGCCTAAAACAGACATCGCAGCAGATCCTCATTTGGTTTAAATTTTCCTGTCTCCTTTGACTTCACAATTCAGGATTTGACACATAATTTTGTTCAGTGCATCCATCCTATGAAGCTATTTTTTCAAGTAGTCTTGCTGTTAATCACTGAGAAGCTAGTGGAAAATTAAAGTTTGTGAATATCACGTTGGATTTTTGAGTGCCTTGATACTGTTACAACATTGAAAACGCACTTCACTGAAGCAAGGTCTCTATGAAATCACTGGAGATGAGTAAAAATTTATGAATTATCCTAATTATTTAGAGGGCAGTAACCTCTCTGTAGGCCTGGGAATCGCTAGAAAACAGATGCTCAACGCATATATTTGATACCCATTGTGCTAAATGCTGCTGGTGTCCCAGCCGGACTGGCACTGATGGTTGTATTTAAAAAGTATCAGGACTGCTTGGAATAATGATGATGATGATGATGCAGCATAAGTAAATGTGTGTGACTTCTGGCACCTTGCAAAACTATAGGGGCAGAAAAAGTTTTCATATGCATCATGGAAGATATGGTTTCCCACATTTCTAGTGGCATCTACACTGATATTGCTTCTTGATCACTTGTAATACTGTGTAACTTATTAATGACATTTTAACAGACAAAAGAAAAGCCCTTTCAGTATTCATAACAGGGCGGTTGAATCCCTGTTTGAATATTAACATCGGGGGTCTGTAAATACATTTGAAGTTCCAGAATCACAGACAAGGAAAAGAAAGAGGGTACGTATTGTAGTTACACAGTATAACCCTGGCTTCCTAGTGTGTGGTTTGTAACTATAACTCAGCAAAGCATTCGTACAGGCAGGAAGCAGAGTTGGGGAAAACAATACTCTTCTGGTAATGAATGAACAGAGACAATTTGCAAACTACTGTTAATTTCCATCCCTATTTCAGTGCAAGAACCCATTTCTGTGGCCGATGTATTCTATGGCATCAGTAAGCCAAAGCTGAACAGCATGGCCTGAGAGGGAGGTCTGCGATGAAATATTATTTATCAGACAAGGAAGGCCACAGGAATGAATCAAGCCGAAATGGACGTCATCTACTCTAACAAGCACAGCAGAAAAATTGGATAAGTTATTAAATGACAAGCCTAGGGGTCAGCAGAACTGTGCCAAGTATCGCTAATGACGGATCTCAAACACTGTGCCAGGGAAATCAGAGTACATTTCTACCATGTAATGAAGAGAGAAACAGAGACCTTAAACTTGTCCCAGACACACAGATAAGTCCGCAGTGTGCAGTGCAGAGCAGTGCAATGATTCAGTAGATCTGTTTGCATTAATGCAGTTTAGGTATATTAAACTGCAACCTTAATTCCTGCTGCCTGCTGTTCACAAAAGTGAATTGTTATTGTGTTTCAAGATAGAGGAATACATAGCACAGTTTATTCAACGAGATCTTGCAATATGAAAACAGAATGCTGCGTTCTTTTCAAATTTTCACTTCCCTCCAAGAGCAAACGTGCATGATCTGACTTTCATTTTTGAATTGAAGTAAGTGTTTGCAAATTGGTTTTGCACTATTCAACCTGCTTTAAGAACATACTTTGGGATTCCCATGCCTCAAGGGTAGAATCAATGATAAGTAATATTTCTGATAAATGTAGCTTAAAACAAGGTATTTACACATTCCTATTAAGAGGAAGAAAGTACTAGGAAGGATTTTGTGAAAGTAATTACTCTGGCTTTCTATAGTTACAGTTGCCAAGGCAACCTCGCTTTTGTATGAACAAATCTTCTTTAAAATATCTTATCCTTAAAACAAGCTTGGAATGACTGGTTGCACTTAAATATAAACCCTACATGCATGCTTTACTTTCCTTTGAAAAAAAAGAAACTTGACTAAACATTTTACTAATCCCAATATCTAGTAGGATGCATTCCCACTGCTCTGATAGCAGTGTGATGGCTTCAGAAACTTTCCACATCTTTTTTGCACTGTAGTTAATGAAAAAAATAGGTTGGAATCAAAAGGTGGGATTCTGCTGACAGTTTTGACTCTGTCCTTCCTTTACGGTGGCTGAACTGTGGCTAATTCCTCCATTCTCTCCTGGATTTATATCAGTATTTCTGTGTTCCACACCTGCTGAAGTGATAGGAAGTACTTAATACATACATTCCCTTATTGCCACTTCAGCAACATTCTTTTCTTCTTTCTCTAAAAATCTGCCACTATATATATATGGTGTTGGTTTTGTCTTCAAAATCAGTCTGACTCATAATTTGTTCTGATCGATAAAGCAGTTCTCTTATATAATGGGTTTAGTCTTTTCACTATTATAATTCCCCACTTCCTTGAAAAGATGTTTTGAGTTGTAAAAGGGGAGTAAATTTTCATTGCATTCTTTCTAAGTTATTTTACCTTCTCAAAATAATTGAAAAATTTATTTATTTATATATATTACCATAACCATAATGAAAATTGGTTTGAAATTATTTTCATCAATGCCAAATCAAAAGAACGGCTTTGGAAACAGATTTCTCTGCCATACTCCTTTTTTCTAGACAAGTCTGTGAGTTCCAGAAGTTTTTCTAACTCTTCCAAATTTCTAAACTATTATCAAAGTAATAAACTAACCAAACACTAATAGAAAAAATTACTTTTAGATATCTACATGCCCTTTACCTTTTATACATCCCCTAAGAGTTCTCTCTCAATGTGTGGGGTCTGAGTAGGTGTGTGAAAACAGGTTCATTCTTCTACGTCCAATGCCAGGAACACCTGGGCTATCTCGGTTACGGATGCTTGATGGGCAGCTTACCGCGATGCTTTGGTTGAGTTGTTTATGACTACCTGTAACTTCGTGTGTAAAATGGGAATTCTCTGCAGTTCTCGGAACTCAACAGTGCTGGAAATGCAGGATGGTCATTTTTTGCTCTCAGCTTGAGGTCCTGCCGAGCAAATTTTCTTAAACCCATTGATCTTACCACTGACCTCCTCCACTGCGTGCTGAGCTAGTCTGTCCTGATGTGGTCTGCAGGCCATGAGTTAAAGAGCTCTGGGTATAATTAGAGATACTAGGACTGTCCAGGTTGGTGAGGATACCCCTGTAGTAGTAGAAGGTACCATGAAGATACTTTCTGGTGACAGAAGGAAGACTGCTCAGAAAAAGTGCAAGTATAAAGAGACAGTGCCATTATAAAATTGAGGGGAAAAGTATCTCAGGAAAGGGTTAAAAGATGAGAAGAGGGAGTTATGGTATTAAATGAACATTGTAGTTGTGAAAGAAGGGGAGGGAGAAGGAAAGACAGACAGGGAAGTGTTCTTTTGTACTTCTACATTTGTATGAAAATTATTCACACTATGCTGGGAATTTCCTTAGCTAACCAATATTTCAGTAAATTCTTGGACAGGAGAACTGGATGAAGTATGGAAACATATAATTTTTGTGTGAGAGGTTGCATGAGAAGAAAGGAAGTTGGCAGAAAATAAGGACATCTCACTGTGGTGGCTCTCACAAGAGCCTGAGGGCAAGTTTCACAGCAAGTTTCAGGGGACAAGAGCTGTAAGATTTACAACAAATCAGATGTCCAGTAAAATACAGCTGAGTTGGCCTTGGCTTCTTAACTTCAAGATTAGAATTGGAGGAGCACAGAAACACCTGAGTGCTTTCCTAAGAGACATACAGCTTTTAGCAAGCCTTGTGGGAAGTTGTTGTGAGGAAGACACTCCTGAACTGGTCACTTACCTTTGGCCATACAACACAGCACATTGCTGCTAAATTAAAGTTCAAAACGGATAGGCTCATGAGATGAACTTTGAAAATGCCTGTGGCTCAATAGGTAGAGGTACCCGTGTGCACGTTTACAGCAGTGGCACAGCAGGAGTGAATTACAAAACAAAGAAAAAGAGAATTTAATATATCCATGTATTTTATAGTTCAGACTTTAAGCATCTCCCATTTAAATGAAGGAATATAAACAAACCAGCTCCCTTATTTCTGCATTTGTAAGACAATTGAATAGTAGCAAATATATTGTCTCTTTTCTGTCCTCTTTATCATCCTGTTTCCTTTCCGTTTCCTTGCACATGCATGAGTTTTGTTTTTAGCACTGCAAGCAGCGAAGTTAGCAACCATTCCTTTTTCCAGTGGGAGCAAAGATCCATCATTAAGGTCTAGCTCCTGTGAAGGCTGGACCTCCCACACCGTATGCCTCTCCCATTGATTTCCTGCTAACAACAGAATGGCGGGAAGTCATGGTCAGAAAGTGAGTGCTGATCTCGGGGGTAACCACAGCCATTACTGTGGAGGACTATGAATATTAAGCAGCAGACCTCGTGCTGGATTCTGCATTCTTTGGGGAGTCAGAGCACCGAGGTGATATGTTTTAATGTGTTGCCTTGCAGGTGAGCTGCTGAGCTTTGCACCCGCTTATTTTAGGCTATTTGCCTCCATTCCCAGATCTGATCCTGCTGATATCCATTAAAGTTAGATGGGATGGAACATAAGCATCAACCCAGTTATAAGCCTCGTCCTGGAAGGGCCGCAGTACTTCCTTGGAGATCACCCTTTGGTTCATGTAAAAATCATTATCTTTTGACACCTCAGGGAGAGTTTATGATTTTAGCTGTTTACAATTTCACATACAGATTCAACACACAAGGCTGTCCGTAACTTTTAACACATTTGGTTAACATCATAGATACTCCATTTGTGAGCTGCTGAGACATGCCACCTATTCTTGATAAGATGTTGTTGTTTGATGTGGCAATTTGTTCCAGCATGTCTTTTCTGATCTGTGCTTGGCTTCTTTCATTAACTATTCTGTTTCTAGTGAAGAGAACCACGCATATTCTGAGAGTTTTCTGAAAGGACTGTTCCTTGCAGAAAGTATTTGTGATTGTGAAAACTGAAATAGCCTTTCAGCTTTTCTAAGTATTGAAGACAGAGTGTCCCAAGATATCTTTCAGAAAATCATCAGTCATGAAGACATACTCATAAACTTCATTTGTATTTTTTCCTTCTTAGAAAAGAATCGAGAGTAGAATATTTATTCATAAATTGTCATTTCCAGAATTTCTACTTCTTATTCTAACAAACGTGTGTCCCAAGTTAATCAACCTCTTCTGAATTTTATTTTGGGCATTCTAGTGTGCAAAGCACAGTATTGGCACCAGAAGTACAAGAGCATTCTGTTGTGTTCCTGATTATTATTTTCTCTAAGTAGTTTGAAACAATAAATTTATCACATTAATTTTGAATATAACAAAAAGTAATAAAGTGCAATTGCAATTATTCCAAGTAGAGAAGATTATTTATTTTTAAACAGTAAATAGTACATTTTTTTCTGAAGTGCTTCTTGCAGAACTTTGTGCATAAGTATAAACAAAAATCATTCAAACTTTATCTTCATCTCCCTTTACTGTTTATCTGAGTAAAACGCTGTCCTACAATTTCAGTTTCCATATACCGCTTGTTAATTAAACACAGCCAAGTGCTTCAGTCTTACCTATTTATGTCAATCACAGAATATTGCCAAAATCTATCTAGCTTTAACATTCAGAAAAGTCATTAAAACAATCTACCTGCTGGAATGAGAATGACTTCTGAATCCAGCATTTTCTTTCTCATTACAGTCTTGATTTTCAAAGAAGATTATTTTTGTCCCATGCCTGTTCTCATCAGATCTTTCTAATGAAGTTAATATATGTAAATGCAGTGATGTATTTCCAGTTTTCTGAAAATTAATCAGGAGGACTCTTTGTCTATTTTGTGTGTTTTAAAGATTTTGTTTATTTTCATATAAAATAGCTATGTAACAAAGTCCCTATGTCCCTGTGTTTAAATAATTGATTTATAGAAAAAGGCACTTTCTCATTAAGTACTTCACCACATACACATCTTGGCTGGTAATGATCAACTTTTGTGACCACGTTTGCCTTCAGAGCAAAGACAGAACTGCAATAGTAACAAGACTGTTCTTGTTATATTCTGTCTCTGGCTTCTGATGATTTTAAATTGCTTTGTTGCTCTTGCCTCTACATAGTGCGTTCAAAATTCTGCCTGGAAAAGAGCAATTTTCAATCATATTCTGAGAGAAAAGAGGCTGGGGACTGAATACTTTGCCATTTTCAAAGTGCCATAATTCAGCACTTCTTTCTGGCATTACCTTTCTACTTCATTATTTTTGCACTAAACGATTTCAAGGGTTTGATACAAAGGCTGTGAAGATGCATTAAAACAGAAGGGGCTGATCATAGTTGTCCTGTTTTTTCAATTAAACAAAATTCAGATGAAGCAAATTTTTTAGGACTCCTGACAGAAAAGAACATGCATTAGTTTGGAGTGAAGGGAGAGGCAATGAGGGGCTGGGTTACAGGAAAGCCCTTCTATTTGAGCCTTGTAGTCTCCCTTTCCCTGCTCCTACCAAGGAATCCAGACCTCCTTCTCCAAGCCATTTGGCCTCCCTCACCCTCTCACAGGACTCATTCACAAGAATTGATTAAGTATAGTCATGATCGCTTTGTTCTAGTGAAGGGAATTTTATGCACGTGCTTGTACAACCAGGAGTAACGTTCTTCCTTGTTCCCCTAAAGTTACCTCCCACTTAAAACTCCCACTCCACGTTAGTCTTCTTCCATTCCCGGTCCAGCCCAGCCTGGCAGTCCTGTCTTCCCTTGAGCCTCAAGATCCCCAGCTCAGGGTGTGGATTGGAGCCGCCTTCTCCATTGCTGTGCACCCAGCAGAATGTATTACAACGCCACATCAGCTTGGCCAGGAGTCCTCACTGCCACCCTGCTCTTGGCTGCCATGAGTAGTCTACCCAGCCCTCTTTACTAGCTTTACCCAGGGTCTCCCTGGCTCCCGCATCGAG
The DNA here is from genome assembly GCA_013398915.1 of Dromas ardeola. Classification (NCBI taxonomy): domain Eukaryota; kingdom Metazoa; phylum Chordata; class Aves; order Charadriiformes; family Dromadidae; genus Dromas; species Dromas ardeola. The sequence continues at coordinate 39,639 of VYZM01001724.1, forward strand.
TAAAGATAGAAAACAAAAGAAAACAAACCTATCCGAGTTGCACTTGCCAAAATGATTAAGAGGGATGGACCACCTCTCCTAGAGGACAGGTTGAGAGAGTTGAGGTTGTTCATCCTGGAGAAGAGAAGGCTCCAGGAGACCTTATTGCAGCCTTTCAGTACTTAAAGGGGGCTTATAAGAAAGATGGCGACAGACTTTTTAGTAGGGCTTGTAGTGATAGGACAAGTGTTATGGTTTTAAACTAAGGAAGGGCAAATTCAGACTAGAGATAAGGAAGAAATTTTTTACAGTGAGAGTGGTGAAACACTGGAACAGGTTGCCCAGAGAGGTTTTAGATGACACATTATTGACCGTGTTCAAGGCCAGATTAGACAGGCCTTTGAGAAACCTGGTCTAGTTGAAGATGTTCCTGCTCATTGCAGTGGGGTTGGACCAGATGACCTTTAAGGGTCCCTTCCAACCCAAACCATTCCATCATTCTATGATTCTGTGAAAATCCTACCTGTTAAACCATTGAAAGTAAAAAAATTAGATATACCAAAGGGAAAAACCCAAACATAGCATGGTAAGACGTAAAAGAAGAGAGGGATTCTTCTCCCTACCTGGAGCTGCTCCCTCAAATGTCTGAGACAGACTGTTATCATCCCCTTTAAGTCTTTGGGGGGTTTATGAGTATGCTAATATTAGCCTTGTCCACATCCTCAGACTTAATTGAAAAAGGTTCTTGGTTATGAAAGGACATGTAGATTTTCCAGACCAGTAGTCAGCTAATTAGAAAAACATGGCTTTCCTTTAGAGACAGGCAGCAGTCAAGGGCTGCAAAAGGAATTAAGGCTATTTCAGGTCAATGACTCCCAAGAGTTAAGGAGATTATGCCCACTTTTCATTCTAGACATGTGATCAAAAGGGACAGCCCTTGACTGCTTGGGGCACTTATCTAATGCTAGACCACTTTCTCGACTCTGTAGCAAGCCTGTTTCTTACATAGAACAACCTTGCCAAGGGTTGTCCAAATGAAAACAGTTAGTTCTACTTTGAGAGAGGAAAATGAACTAGGTGATCTCTAAAGGTCCCTTGTAATTGCATCCTTTATCATTCTGTAGTCATTAAGTAAAGTTTTCAAAAGAGCTTAAGGAATTCCCCATTGATTTCTATAGGATTTAGTCACTTACCCTGCTTCAATTCTTTTGAACATCTTGTTAGGTACCTACCAACAAGTTGCAGTCTGGCCTTCCATCACTCTTCATATTTTTGTCACATTCATTTTGATAGTCTGATCTCTTCAAGCCAAAGATGTACAGGCAGAATGTTGTTGAACAAATAATAATGTTTGCATTCAAGAGGCTACACAGCAAACTCCTGTGGGCCAAAAATGTCCTATATTTAATGGAATGCCCAAGCTTTGAACAGATTCTGCCCAAATGTTTCCTCAGTGTTTCTTAAAATTCACTCTGATGTAGTGCTTATGGTACTGAGTCTTCATATTTTCCTTAGAAGCTGTACATGTTTAAATAACAATGTAATACCTAACAATCTGTCCATTCTACAAGTCTACATTACCTATCAGTCAGCATCCAAAAAATTCCAAACTGAAACAGAAGCTTTGGGTGATTTTTTTTTTATCTTGCTTGGAATTTCTGGCATGGTACAGCAGACTATTCCCATATGGTCCTGCAGTTGCCTATAAAAGATTGCTATCAACAGCACCAAGCTAAAATTCCTTATTTTCATAAAACACTTAAGAAATTGCGTTAGAAAAATGTATTGCATGCATACTTTTTTTTTTTGCCCATTGTCAACCAAACATTTCAAACATGTATATCTCATTATTTACTTATGACCTTGTCTCACCTTGTGTTGCAGAACGCCTACCAATGCTTGTCTGTTCTGCCAGTTCTGCAGTGGTCTGATACAAAAATAATACACTACATCACCACAGTCTTTACCTGTTGATAGCATACAATTCTCTGTCAAATCCAAGTTGAAAACAGTTGCTTTATGCAGTGCGTGCTGGGGTTTGTGCGCGGCAAACACGTTGCTAGCAAAATATATCAAAATCTTGATAATGAATAGCATTTCTTAAAACCACTGAGCCGTATCTTAGCTGTTAGAAAATGGCATGGATCTCCCTGAAGTCAGCAGTGCTGTGCCAATACATCTAGGCTGTAGGATTGATCCACAGTCATTAGCTGTCATCTAGCAAAGGTATGGTCCTGTGTTGCTTTGCTCTTAATCTTATGCCAAAGATACTCTTTTTCCAGGGTAGAAAGCCTGGAATTTTAAATATACTACTGAGTATAGTGATTTAAAATGCCTGCAGTACCTTTTCAAAGCAGCGGGTGGCACTTGCAAAGCAACAATGTTCTGTGATTTAGCTTCTTTTACAACAGTTAGGGTTGTTTCTTGCTTTGTCCTTGCCGGTTTGGACAAATGGGATTTCATAGGATGTAGCCCCTCACAGGACTGAGTCATTTTGTCTGCCTGAGGTCTGTCCTGCCAACAGCAGCAGTGAAGGGGATGAAGTGCCGAAGTGCCAGCACTTGTGGACGAAGCAATATCTGCAGATTTCCTAATTCTGTGTCTACGGGCACATCTGTGTAAATAAATTCAAAGAAGTGTGGGAACCAAGGCGTGAGTTTTATTCATGGTTTCGTAGGAGCACACGCTTTCCATCTAAAATCCAATCCAGGAAATATTATCAGTAATTTGCTGACCTGTCACAGCTGTTCCTTACAGATTAAAGTAACCTGCAGGAGTTCTTTAAAATGTTTTGTTGAAAACATAGTTAACAGTAATCGGATGCTGTTAGGGGAGTTCAGGACAGTGTCTTATGCTAAAAAAATAATGCTCTATAGCAGAAAGCTATATGGCACTGTTATTTCTGCACTGAGTGTACTTATAGGCTGCATAAAGAAGGAAATAAATAAATAATGGCTAATAAAGATACACTGAGGGTGTCTTCACAGTACATCACAATCTGTAATAAAAAACCCAGCAGGCTCAACAGATATACCCTAAAATAACCTCAGTAGATTATACTGTACATACTTAATTCCACATCATCTGATTGAGTAATGTCTTTTGTACATTAACACTGCTAATAATTTCCTCTGCAACATTCAAGAACTCGGCAGGTATCACAAGTTTTAATTGCCAGCCTCTTTCTACACCAGCATGCGGCATCTAGACATTATTAAACAAAATACTGATGTATTTTGTACAAACATTTTCTGTTTGTACAGTTCCATTGCATTTGCCTGGTGCGCTATGCAAATTTGGAAAATTAAATGAGAAGCAGTTTGGTTTATTTATCTAATATAGAAATAAGGACACATTTTAAAAATCTATAGTAACGTTTGATTTTCTTCAACACACATATTGACATATGTGTGTTGCTATTTGACTGACTGCTGACTCCTTTAAATATGAGAAACGGATCAATCATGCATATCAAAAAATATTATTTTGTATTGCTTCTTTTGGATATTTTAAATTTAAGATAAATTTACCAGGCTTCTGCTGAAGGAAGGACACCTAGGTCCTAGAGAGGAATGAGGACCATCATCTTCAAAAGCCGTAATCCTTGGAAGTGCCTAGGCTTTGTGATCAGTTCCATTTTGGACCACCGAGACCCCTAGGCCTCAAAGTACAGGATCTTGTGCATGTTCATGTATTCCTGGATTAAAGAACTGGATACCTGGCTCCAATCTAAATTCTACCACAATGCAGAGGCAGACAGGATGGTAACAAACCTTCAAAACTTCACCTAATCCTCAGTCCGTCGGGTATGCTTAGGGCATGGTCAATGCCCAAGGACGTACTGCCTCAGGTGCAAGTTTCATAGCTAGCCCTTCTGAAAAAAAGTACAGGAAAAAAACATGGTGCAACACCCTGTGTTCCGGTCCCTTTCCCCATCCCCATGACTTCTCAGGCATTTATTTGCTTAAGCATCACAGAATAAAATTCACGAACAGCTTTGGGAGTAGGAACTAGAGCTCAGTCTTTTCTCCCTCATCTCAGTGGCTCCAGACACAGGCTCCTTCCTACTGCTTCCCTTCATCTCTCTGGTTCTGTGGATGTTGCACCTCTGGCTGTGCAAATCTCCAGCAGGCGACTAGGGTGTTCATTAGAGGCAGCAAAAACAGGGGATCAAATCATTTCCAGTTGAGGTGTGCAAGGGATTGAGCAGTATGCTTTTATGCAAAACACAGGCCACTGCCTCCTCCTTTGTTAGTCTTGCTACCCAGAGGGAGGATTCAGCAGTCCCTAGTAGACATTATGTGCCAGACATAAGTAACCCTTGGCGTAAACCTGCTAGCGGCTTTTCTTCAGATGTTCTTCTTCCGTGCTGGCACTAGATGGTTTAACACTTGGGTTGGGGAAGCACTAACTGTATCTGTACAAACGCCCAGCCTCCCTGTAAAGTCTTCGAAAAGAAGTCGACTCCTCGCTCCCGCTTTCCCAGGGCACGTTCCCTTGTTGACAACCTGGGTGAATTCCCCTGTTTGGGCCACATGCTTAATGCCAAGGTGTTTTCACACCTGTTTTTAACACCTAAAAGAAGCGGTCTGTGCCAGATAGGGAGCTGTAGAAAATTTCAGGAAAAATTATTTGCTTTTTTCTGAAATTAGATGAGTGAAAACTGGAAATTTGGAAGGAAATTAATGCTTTCTGTGTTTGAAATGTTTTCATTTTCTAAGATGTTAAAAAGCAAAGAATTGTTACTAGCAATAAATGGACATAACACATTAGTAAGCAGCACACTTTTTTTCCCCCTGATGTTTAATGTAATTGCAATTATTCTAAAGCAATAATTTATAACAGGAAAAAAATAACTGAAACAAAAAAGCTGTTTTTCCACCTTCATTATTCCCATAAGTTTGGTGTTCCTAGTTGAGCCCTAAAAAATTATTGGATAACGCCTTGCAAAAGCATAGATACTCCTGTGGTTTGGAGCTTTCTTTCTGCAATCCTGATAAGGGGAAAAATCAGTTATCTGGGATTCCAGTTACTAATCACTGACATTAGAAGAAAAAAGATGTGAAAGAGTTGCCATTGCTTTCACCATTTTCAGTTATATCTAAATCCACAATAAAGTACCATGCTGACAAATCCACTAAACCTGTGCTGAGGTACCCCAAATGAGTTTAAACCTACACAAATATGTTTCAATATATGAAATATTTACCCCTACACAATATTTAATATAATGATATATCTCGTACTGTGATTTTCAGTTCATTTTTATGTTAATTATATCCAGGTAATGGAACAATTTTTTGGTTTATGTTCAAATATTCAACAATTCTCTTACTATTTTTTTTCATCTTACCTGAAATTCCAATACCTTATTTTCCAAACGACATTCAGAAGTTTTGCATACTTTATTTCAGTTGTCCAGTTGCAGCTTTTTTAAGAAACCCACAGAATGTCAAAGTAGTGGTGTTTTCAAATCCTTTATGTTCTTACTTCCACAGACTGTACAGAGATGGGCTAGGACTTGAGAAAGGTTAAGGGGCCACACTTGAAAAGTGCTGGGTTGAGTTTGTAGCTTGCTGTTACAGGTGTGGCTTGAAAAGCAGTAGCCATTTTATTAAGACAGCCAGTATAATAAGCAACTTTTAAGGTATTTTTTAAGCTTCTGTTTTTCTCCAAAGTAAGACATCTTACTGTGAATCAGAGTCAATCGGAGGCTTAAGCGAAGTTTGAGCAAAATTATTTGTCTAGCGACTTCAGATTTGAGGTAGTGTTTTAGAAATCTATTACTTACATGCGTAGGTCAGACACAGATTAATTAAACAAATTGATACTTACAATAAATAGTTTTAATGCAATGTGCTTAAAGATTTCATTTCAGACCGATGAAAAACAGGGCACACATTGCTAGGAGTGCTCAAATCTCTCGCAACCATTTGCTCCAAGATAATGATCTCCAAACAGTTGACAGAATTAGGTTTTACGAGGTGCCAGAGTCTTTCTGTTAAACACAGGTGCAATTCCTCAGCTAAATTCTTCAGCTGTGATTTGTTCTTCGGTTTGCCATGTTTGTTACTACTTGCCTCGGAATTAAGTGCTAGTTTTTTCTTGTATCCCAGTCCTTTCATTTAACATCCAGGAATTCCTTTTCACAAGAATATGCCTAAAACCCTGTTTGTGACTGGAGGCAAACACAGGCACATTTTGCTCATCACATCTTTTGCTCTACATCAGAGGGAAAAAAAGGGGGAAAAAAGGATAGTGAAGATGGCAAGGACAAGAACAGGAAGGCAGGCCTGGTTTCAGGAGAAACAGGAGACCTACTTTCATCTCACCTAATTCTAGGCACTGAAATGAGACAACTGTGCTTTTTTAGCTGGCTCTTCTGTATAGTCAAGGCATCTCCAGAGTATGATCCAGCTTACTCAAAATCCAAAGTGGAGGAGGATTAGCAAGGATCAAGATAAAGGTGTGACTTGGCCAACCAGAGAAGAAAAGAAATCTGCAATAAAGAGAATAATATTAGTGCTAATCAACAGAACTATCTGCTTCTTTGCACCCAGAACTAGGTAAGGGTTGGAATAGGGAGGCCAAAAGCTCCAAGATAAGGCTAGGATCTTACACGTTCCTCAAGGAATTTGCTCCATGTCACCATTTTGATCTTTTCCACCAACATTTTCCTGGAAAAGGGCACCTGTGCCACAAAATGTGAAAACCAGCTTTATGATAGAGAACGTTATGTGTTTAATTTTAAATATGCCCAGCATCATAATGTTTCATTGGTCTGTCAGATACACGTGCTGTATTTTATGGCAATTAAAAAGTACACTGTCTTTTTCTTAATTTTATAGCTCCGTAAATCTGTTTTCAGCATCAGAGCAAGAAACCTTCTGGAAAAAGAGACAGCAATCAATAAGATTCTAAGGTAAGAGTCAGCAGTGACTTGATATTGTTTTGATTGTCATCTGATTTCTCATAACCTTGTTTACCAGGTATGTTACTGTATGCATGATATTTATTATAGTAGTAGTACATTGATTGCTGTCATTATCAAAGATAAATTGCTCTTTTCTCTGGACACACTTTACGATTGAACAGCAACAAGAGAGAGATTGTTCTTCTTCAGTATGTATTTGTGGTGGGTCAACCCTGGCTGGACGCCAGGTGCCCACCAAAGCCACTCTATCACTGCCCTCCTCAGCTGTACAGGGGAAGAGAAAATATAACAAAAGGCTCATGGGTCAAGATAAGGGAGATCACTCAGCGATTACCGTCACAGACAAAACAGACTCAACTCAGGGAAATTAATTTAATTTATCACCAATCTAATCGGGTAGGATAACAAGAAATAAAACCAAATCTTAAAACCTCTCCCCCGCCCTTCCCTTCTTCCCGGGCTCAGTTTCACTCCCGATTTCTCTACCTCCTCCGCGCTAGTGGTGCAGGGGAACAGGGAATGGGGGTTGTGGTCAGTTCATCACATGTTGTCTCTGATGCTCCTTTCTCAGGGGGAGGACTCCTCACACTCTTCCCCTGCTCCAGTGTGGGGTCCCTCCCATGGGAGACTGTTCTCCAAGAACTTCTCCAATGTGGGTTGTTCCCATGGGCTGCAGTTCTTCACGAACTACTCTACTGTGGGTCCCTTCCATGGGGTGCAGTCCTTCATGAACAGACTGCTTCAGCGTGAGTCCCCCATGGCGTCACAAGTCCTGCCAGCAAACCTGCTCCAGCGTGGGCTCCTCACTCCACGGGGACACAGGTCCTGCCAGGAGCCTGCTTCAGTGTGGGCTTCCCACGGGGTCACAGCCTCCTGCGGGCATCCACCTGCTCCAGTGTAGAGTCCTCCACAGGCTGCAGGTGGATATCTGCTCCACTGTTACTCTCCGCTGGCTGCAGGGGAACAGCCTGCCTCACCATGGTCTTCACAACGGGCTGCAGGGGAATCTCTGCTCTGGTACCTGGACCACGTCCTCCCCCTCCTTCTTCACTGAACTTGGTGCTTATGGGGCTATTTCTCTCATATATTCTCACTCCTCTCTTCTGCTGCTGTTGCACAGCTTTTTTTCCCCTTCTGAACTATGTTATCCCAGAGGTGCTACCACCGCTGGTGCACCCAGAGGTGCACCAAGGCCGCTCGGCCTTGGAGCTGGCTGGCATTGGCTCTATTGGACATGGGGGAAGCTTCTAGCAGCTTCTCACAGAAGCCACCCCTGCAGACCCCCTGCTACCAAAACCTTGCCACGCAAACCCAATTCTGTGGCATGCGGAAAGATCATTTTTCAGCTCTTTTTACATCTTCCTTCTAAATTAACCAAAAAATGTCTCCTCATAAGCAGAGACAAAATGCTATTTTGCCTAAAGAATTCCAGCCTAGTTCTTGCATGTATATGCACGTAAACATTCACAAGGGTTGTATGCTAGAAAGCACAGACTACAGCTACTCTTATTCCAAGTAGCAAATGTACAATGAAGAAAACTTCAGAACTGTGACTTCTGTAGAAGGAGTTCCTGAATGTTTTAATAATGATCACTCATTTAGGTATTCTGTATCAAGCATGTACTCAGCCTCATGGTAAGTAAATAATGCACTCCTAAATCTCCAATCCCCATGTTTAAAGTCATCATATGGGTATTACCACGCTGCAGCTTTTCGTGCCACTATTGGTTTTACATTAGAATGACTATCGTTGATATAAGGTGCATTAGCAATGCCAACAATTTATAGATCATTCTTTTTTTATATTTGCATCCTTACCAGAGCAGGCGCATCTCCAGAATATTGTGAATGACTGGTCCCAGGTAAATAATCGGTGTAAACAGGAATAACTGATCTGAGAAGTACAGCTGTGGGATTAGATGAAGTATGGCAGGGTTTTATGAGGAGCAGTGCTCTAGAAATTCAGTGTGATTTCTGAATTGTGAAGTTTCTTGAAAAGTGCCTTGTAATTACATGCCATTTGAGAAATATTATAGCACTTTAGTTCTTTTTGATACTCTATAAGAATATAGCACAGGGAGAACTGTAGAAATTAATGTGCAACTTTATCTGTCTTTAAACCTGTAGTAATGAAAACATGAACAATTACTAATTCAAATGAATGCTTTTTGTCAAAATATTATTGAGAAATGTAACTACAAGACTATAAGTATTCTATTTTAACAAAACTTAGTGCTCTATTTGCAAGCATTTCTTTCAGTTACGTGAATGTGCCTTGATTTTACAGGCATTGCTGTTATGGATAGATAAATACAAGTGGCTTTGTCCTAATCACAAACCTTTAAAACTATGGGTTTAGATACAGGGTTCATGGCAGTGTTGCAGTAAAACATTTGTAATGAAATTCTATGTTATATTACAACTGTGAAATGTTATTGACACCTCTGGGGTTACACGAATGTCAGTTTGTTTGGCATGTTTCATATGTTTCCTCTGTGGAATAGTATGTAGACATAGAGAATACCCTACCGGTTTATATTTAAAAAAATTTAAAAACCTGTGACATCTGTAGGGGCTACAGTCTTTCTTACTCAAAAGAAAAAATGAAGTCCTGCAAATCGAAATTCAAAATTCTGATGGATTCTTCTGTTAGCACATAACTTTCTCCTGCTCAGGGGAAATCTGAAGCAGAGTGGGAGGAGAATCCGAGCAAACTGTTGTTTGGACTTCACTAAGTTCTCAGGGGGACCAGGACAAGATCAGAATTTAGCCCTTCCAATTTCAATCCTGCTGATTTCCACTCGGTCCTTTAGAGTACGGCTTCTGCCAGAGTTTTGTATCTGGGAGGACTTCTCATTTATTCACCTCTGAATTCCTCTGAAGAAAAGTTTGGGCATAAAAATAGATTTTCACTTACTAAACTATTGATTTATTTTAATTAAACTATATAATCTATTAATTTAATCTACATTTACTGTGCTTTCCCATCTACTTCCTGGGTCATCAGTGATGAACTTTTGAGGAACGCGGAGAAAAGGAGGGAACTTCTGTCAAGTAAGCAAAATGTGGGATCTTATGTTGTCTAATGCTTTCTAGGGATGCTTGGAAGTCATTTACAAAGAGGCAGTCTTATTCTCCTCCTGAGAAAAAGGAACAAATAGTGTCTATTTTTCCTTGCTACTGCCTCAAAATTGTTAAATAAGCTCTGAACTGTGACATCTCCAATGCATCTGTTCCAGCATAAGAAAACTGTGTTCGTGGTTTATCTGGTGGGTGTGCTGACAGAGAGCATTGCCAGTGATGGTGCTGCTGGTCCTGAGTGCTGCCAGTGTTTCCGTGTTGGTGCCAGTGTCGATGCAGGGGAGTTTTACAAACAGGGAAAGACGTGATAAGAAAGGATAAAATTTACAGCTGAAACTTTGGATTCAGTTCAAGGAAAACTCAAACGACGAGATTCTTTTTCTTATTTTTACTTTACTTGTAATTGCTATATACTCCTTGATAAAAGTAGCCAAGCCCCAGATTTTTAGAGCATCTGACAAAAGAAGAAATGGCATTTATGCCAAGAACAGTAAGAGATAACTCAGGATGTGCTTTCCGAAAAGATTCCTTCTTGTGTCTTTTTAATTTTTGTCTACCTGAATTAAGGAGCATTTATCTAAAGCAATGCCTCTGCACAGTAAAGCTGCCCATGGGCAGCTTCAACTTTCTGTACCGAAAAGAGAATTTTAAGACTGTTCTAGCTTAAGTCCACCTCTTATGTTTTTCCTCCTACTTTTTAAACCTTGTCAAATTATATTTTAATCAAATTCTGAATGTTTCAACATAACCAACCACATAGAAGGAATATGCATTACACACAGGTACCTTTATGTCTCCTTTGTGCATCTTCTTCTATCCAAACCTTGTTTTTCCCTTTATAAACTGAACTGCAGCTTGACATCTTCTTCCCCAAGAAGAGGAAGAAGGGCATAAATAGCCCTCAACCACCCAGAGAGAGATTTCATATACTCAATCCTGGGTGTCCCACCTGCTCATTTAACATTACATTATGCAGCAAAACGGAGGTCTCGGGTCTCTTCATTTTCCTGCAAGTTTCTTACTGCACTCCAGGGGAGCCACCTATTTTCTGAAGATCCTTGCTTGGAAACCAACCTTCACTTTGCCCCCTTGAGGTCTTGGTGCAGTTGGTCCTGGGAACAGTCAAGGATGGAACAACGACTGTCCTGGGTATTTTGACACTGAGCAGTGATTTGCATCACGCTTGCTGGTGTCAGAGCACAGAGAGGCTTAACTCTTCACATAAATCCATTCTGAGGTGGGGACTTCACCCTTCCAAGGAAAACGAAACAAAACAAAAGTGAGTTACAGACAACTAGAACAACTATTTCGAAACTCAATCATATTGAGTAGCGCCTCTGAATTACAAACAGCACCATTTCTTTCTGAAAATTATGATGCATTTCCCTTAGCAGAAATAACCACTGTCTCCAGCAAATTTAATTCCTCCTGCATATCTTCATTGTTGCTCACTTTTCTCTCCCTGTCTCTTGCTGTGGGTACTGCTTTTTGTCCTAAAAGCAAGTTCTGTGCCTGTGGTTCTTCTGACCCTCATTCCTTCTGCGATCACTAAGAGTAGATGTCTAGTCCTTTATTTGTCCCACGGGCTTTCTGAAGTAGAGACGGTAGAGAAGGTCCAATCAAAATATTGGGTATAAATCAGTCCATTCTCTCCAGTACTGAGGATAAGTTGTAAACAGCCCAGAGTGGTGGGGAAACTGAGCAAATTAAAAGTAGTCTCACATAGTCCAAAATATAATCAAAGTATCAGTATCAGTCTCAGGCAGGGGCACGTAGAGCCAGTTGCCCAGGACTACATCCAGGCAGTTTTTTAATATTTCCAAGGATGGAGACTCCACAACCTCTCTGGGCAACATGCACCGGTGCTCTGTCACCCTCACATAAGGGTTTATGCCTTTATTTTATAAAATACAAGGAAAAACTTAAAAGTTCTCTGACCTGTTGATAAGAAAATCAAATTCACCAAAATGACAAAAATTCATTTTATTATAAAATATATATTGTGACTGTTTGGGAAACTAACATTTTTAAAATAGGCAGCTTGTTATTTGCTTTTCGTTACAGTTGATGCTATAGTCAAACTGTAAAATGATAGGATTTTCACTGTTCTTGTCAAGATTTGTCTGATGCTTTTATGGGCCTGAGGGAATAACATAGCTCATACTTAAGTGGGACTTTCAGTTTCATAAACAGCTAATTGAGTGAAGTGCATTTATCATACATCTGAAGCTGGCGCTGCCATGAGTGCATCCTGGGGGGGGTGGGGAATAATTGATTGAATTTTGTATCCAGTTCTACTAACTTGCTAATATGCTAGAAGATAATTCAGAACTGTTTCATACAAGTATTTCTGCAAAATACAGTGATCTTTTTTCTGAATATTAGAATGAGCAAGAAATGAGATTACCTGTGCTTCTAGGAAAGTTATAAAGTTAATCTCTGAATAAATTAGCTCTAGAGACTAATACAGCAGTATAATACCCCACCTCTCATAAGAGAATGAGCAAATATTTTCATTAGTTTGTTTAGCACAGGAACATGGATCATTTTGGTCAGAATGGAACTTTGATGACCATGTTGTCATTGAATCATAGAATCGTTTTGATTGGAAGAGACCTCTAAGATCATCAAGTCCAACCGTTAACCTAGCACTACCCAGTTACCACTAACCATGTCCCTGAGCACCACATCTACATGTTTTTAAATACCTCCAGGGTTGGTGACTCAACCACTTGTCCAACTGCCCACTTCAAGCAGGACTGTTGTTGACCCTGGAACAGATCAGCTTTGCATCTTCCAGCTGCTTTTGTTCCAGCACTGCATTATCATACCCTTGAGAGAAGGTTTTTCTGATGTCCAGTCTGAATCCTCCAAGCCACAGTTTCTGGCCATTGCTCACTGCTCTGTCATCTCGCAGTAACAAGAGTTTAGCTTCATGCTTTAACCTCCTCTTCACCAAAACAAGCAAGCACAGCTCTCTCAAGTCTCCCTGGAGGTCATGTGTTGTAAGCACCGATCGCTTGTACTTGCCCCAGTGTTTCAGCATCCCTCTTGGAGTACCCAGAAATGTGTCCCAGGTGCAGCCTCTCCAGCTCTGAGCAGAGGAGGTATAATAACTTCCCTCGATCTGCTGGGTACATTCCTCCTTAATATCGTCGGCAGTTTGCCTTACTGATGGCAGGAACACATTCATCTAGTTATCATCCAGATAACTCCATCCCATCCAGACCCAGTGCACCGTGTAACTACCAGATCTTTTCCCTCAGCCAGCCACTCCACAGCCTGCAGGGACACATGGAGCTATTCTGCACCAGGTGTGAAACTTTGTGCATTTCCTTGTACAATTTCCTGAAGCTTTTGCTGACTCAGTCCTCAAGTTTATCAAGATCCTTCTGGCTTAATACTCTACCATTCAGTGTGTCAAATGCCGCTTTTCACTTGTCCGTATAGCCAGTCGTTTCATTATAGAAGGCGTACCTTTGGTATCCTTTATTAGAAATCTATCTGCATTAAATAACTGACTTGCAATAGTCAGTTCTAAGTCAGTTACAACAAGTTTCTCTGTATGTATTTTATGTTTTCTCTCTTAAGAGTATGATTTCTTTCTTCATATCTGTGAGGCTTTGATGCTATGCATTTCTCGTAATAAACGTTCCAGGTTAGCTCAGTTTATGAAGTGTCAGGCTTTGATACCATGCATTTCTCAGAGCAAATATTCCGGTTAAGCTCAGGTGATGATTGTTGTCATCAGGAGCAAAATCCTATTTACCACCTTCTTAAATGTCCACAAGCGTATGGCATCACTGGATTTCACCTGCTTCCTGTAAAAACAAACAGAAATACTGGAATGCGTGTAACCATTGGTAAGAAGTTATTCTGTTTTATGGGATTTGTGCCAAGTGACCCGCATGTTTTAGATCACTGTAAAGCATTTTTGTGAAGTAGAGTTAGTGGGCTGTGGAGTCTCCAACACCACAGGTACGGAAAAGGAAGTTAAGGCAAGCATCAGCCCAGAATAGTGTAGATATCATTGATCCTGCTTTGAGAGAAGTGATAGACTAAATGGCCCTTTGAGGTTCCTTCTTCTCCATTGATTCTGTCAATTCTTCTGTAATCCAAGGAAAATAGTTGTTATACAAACATCCGGTAGAGGAAGAGCTGAAACAGCAAAGTAAGAATGACAATGAAAATACAAAATGGCTAAAGGAAAGAAAGTATGCTACCATAGTTCAACAGTCTGAGCAGACACTGAAGAAAATAAGTGACTATTTGTTTTTTTCCTTTAGAGACATAGGGAAGGAAGCAAGAAAAAAACACAGAAAATAAAAACCATGAATTAGCCAAGTTGCATTAGTACTTCATTTTAGTTTAGCAGCCAAATTCAGATTTCTTTAAAACATAGTATATTTTTCCTAAAGAAGAGTAGTGTAGCTGTGGTGAAAATGTGACTTTTCCTTACCATTCAAACAGTGCCTTATTGAATTAAATTTATAAAATGAAAAGGTGAAACACTAGAACACCTATCAGGTGGATTCATCGTGAATCTTGGGTTGTCACATTTAACCATATTTTCCAAGTTAGATGCAAGTATAATGAAAGCATAAAAAGATTTAGGAAGGATAGAGAGTCATAGTGAAAACAGTGCTGAATCACGTTGATAACTGTGTGTTTTACTGAAGTGTACCACACTGCTAAGACTTCAGTGTGAGCACATTTCAGGGAGAACAAGAACAAACGTACACAGTAAACTACACAGTTACTACGGAACACGTAAATATTCACTCATTAAAATAAATCAGAGTTGTACTGGGATTCAAGAAGATGAGAAAACACTTGTTGTGGAGAGGATGCCTCCCTAAGAAGTCCAAGAGTGAGCCATATGCATACCATCTGCAAGAGACCTCATAATATTCATGAAAGGTATAGTATTTTGAAGTATTGTTCAAAGCATTTAACATTTTGCATTAGCTCAAAGAATGTTACTTGAACACTCTGTTCACTACTTATTTTTCAGGGGTTCCAAAGGATGAAAGAGTTTCAAGGGCTTCAAAAGTTTGGACCTCATAATTGTTTGCAGGTAATAAAAACTATGTAGTATTCCAATATGGTATTGTTCTGTAGGGTCTTAACCTGTAGCCTGGCTTTCTGATAACCTACCAAATCGCATTTTCATTTTCAGGGTTTTTTATTCCATTTGTGCTTTTCAAGGCAAATTTAGGGCATGTAGTTTGCAGCTGCTGGGCTGCATTGAGAGTTCTGCAAGTACGTATTCCAGAGGCTTGACAGATTTCTTGTCTCTTCTCCTTTGTTTCATAACTTCCTCTTTCCTCCACAAGTGTACGTGAACCTATCTAATATTTCATAGAGGTGGTATAGGAAGATGGGAAGGACAATTTGAGCTTTAAAAAAAATGTGAATTTTGCCTGCATTGTTTGAATAAATGTCAAAAGATTCTGACCAGCTACAGTTCTGTGAAGATGTATCAAGTCAAGAAAACATTTATTTTGAACTCTAATTTGCAAACTACTGAATTTTTAACACTATGACAAAGTGATTGTCCCAGGTTTGGGATTCACCTCCAGACTACCAGATCTGCCTGTGATCTAGGTGTTGAAACTGTCGTCAAGTTGATAGAGGTCTAATCAATATAAGCAGTGGAGCCCAGTGAGTTCTTTGTCTGACTGTTTTGTCTTTAGATGTCCACTTTGTGGTTACTTGAATATCTTCATTTTTTAATTAAATTAATTGACCAAGTGTTCAGTGAAGTTGCCCACATATGGACATCCAATAACATGTGAGATGCCAAAGGATGTCCAAGACATCCTCTTGAGGATGGCAGGTAAGACAGACATTTGTAGGGGACTCATACCCTGTTGGAGCAGCAGCTGGAAACAAGGCAAAACACTCCTAGGGAATGCAGGTGGCACTATCTATCCCTGTACAATCAATTTCATTAAGTCCTACAACTCCATTGATTATGAGGGAAGCTTGGACACATGGCTCATGTAGGCACCGAGAATAAGCACATAAGTGTACGTGTCTACAGTAAGAAGTCAAATCCTACTGAAGATTTTGAAACTGACAACTTTGCAATTCTGAAAACTTCATGGCACCTGCCTTCTTTTTCAAAAGTCCCCAAAGATCTGCAACTCCAGGTGTCTAAACAGCTGAAAAATATCCAGTTCCTGAGTTGAAAGGAAAATAAAGCGTGGCTTTTACTAAGAGTTAATACAGGGAAGATTAAGGCACTAATTCCCATCAAGTGGAGGATGCTCATGGAGAGGCTGTCAAAAGTAGCCACGGCCTTTTCAGCACAGCATCTTTTTCTCTGAAAATATAAAAAGTTCCTTTGCAGTTACTTGATAACAATTTCTGATCTCTGTGCTATACAACTGGCATTTCATTATTTTCCTGTTGACTTCAGTAGGAGCTTCCAGAGTTACTGAGAGTGAGGCAATGGATATAAATTTTAAATAGGAAATTAGGAATCTAACGTAGGCAGAGATCATAGATAATCCTGACAGTCTTTCTACAGGTGTTTACGCTTTCTGTATGCCCATTCTGTATGGTGTATGGTTAAGCGTATTTTATTATACTGGTAAGAATCAAATAAGCCATCTTGTTCATTTTTCAGGTAAAGAATTTATTGTTCTAGCAGTTAATGTTGTCTTTTATTATAGACACTAAGAGTTTACGTAACTTGGTATTCAAGTAACCTGTGTACAAGGACACGAAAAGTTTATGTGCAAGCCACTTTTTGATGTCAGGAAGATCATTTCTAAATGTTAAAAGCAGAGCATAATAATTCATATTTACAGAAAAAAAGATGAGTTACCCTCTTTGTCACAGCAAGAAGCCTCTACACAGAAGTCAGACCCCAGAACTCCCCATTGTCTCTGCTGGGAGAAACTGGATTGTCGTTTTAGTGGAGTTAGGTAGGAAACAGGTTTTATATTTTATTTTTTTTTACAAGGAAATTGCACAGGTATTCAGATGATCTCTGTTGTCTTCAGATGGTGTTATATAGTGTCATCCTCCATAACGTAATGCTTAAAATTAAAATTATTAAAAAGTTTAATAATTGTATTAATAATAATAATGTAATATTGTAATAATTGTATTAATGTAATAAATGTATTAAATGTATTAAAATGTTCATAATTTAGCTAACATAGCCTATGTTTTATAAGATACACAGTAATTTTCTTAAATGGCATGATGCTTCAGTTCAGTGTAGTGTAAGCTAATGCAATAATGAGTACAGCACAATGTATTTTTCTAGCATGCTAGTATGATTTTCAGTGATGCCACTGACGAGCATTCTAAGCTTCTCATTTTTGTTCCAGATCTCACTTTGGATCCCTACTCCTATCATTGATGTGTTTAAATCCAAAAGAAGCAGAAATAGTGAAGAAGAGTGAAAAACAAAGTCATAGTAAGGAAAGAATGTGCCTGGGATTTATCCAAGTTTTACAGGAGACTGGTGAATAGAGTGGTCACTCCAGTAGCATGCAGGTTTTTTCATGTTTTCCAAAAAAAAAATGGAGATTCAATTCATTAAAAAGTATGAAACATTACCAGCTGGGTCTTGTGTGAGTTTCTCTGAATGATTGCATAGCACAAAATGAGCAATAAGGTGTACACTCTATAAACTTAAATTGCAGCATTCCTGGAAAGTGAAAATATTTTTCCAAAGTTGAAATTCCATTTCTCAGCCATCGGTGGAGTTGCGTGAGCCCTTTTAGTGGAAACCTCTCTTAAGTGAATCCATATCATCGTAGCCAGCAAAATAAAGATACACATGATCTGTTTAGCTGCAGCGCACTTACTAACCAACAAATACTAATTTCTGCCAAAATAGTGTAAAATGTGTTTGCCAAAACTCAGTAAAAGCAAAATGAAACAAATGAGCAAACAAGTGAAAAAACCCACATGACAAAAATACGGCAAGTTCAATGCATTCCCAGAGAACAGGCATTTCATACTACAGAACATCAGCAATGTGCAGCTTTTCATTTCAAACCATGTATGGTCCCAGTTATGCAGAAGAACACTCAAAGTTATGCTGTAAGTCTTGAGTGTGTACGTAAATATTTTGACACCTACGGCCCTGAAGGGGAGCTACCTCGAGTATGTGTCCAGTTTTGGGCCCCTCACCACAGAAAAGACATTGAGATGCTGGACCGGGTCTAGAGAAGGGCAACAAAGCTGGTCAGGGGTCTGGAGAATAAGTCTCATGAGGAGCAGCTGAGGGAACTGGGGTTGTTTAACCTGGAGAAAAGGAGGCTGAGGGGAGACCTTATCACTCTCTACAACTACCTGAATGGAGGTTGTAGGGAGGTGGGGGTCGGTCTCTTCTCCCAAGTAACAGGTGATAGGACAAGAGGAGACGGCCTCAAGTTGCACCAGGGGAGATTTAGACTGGATTAGGAAAATTTTTTACACTGAAAGGGTTATTAAGTGTTGGAACAGGCTGCCCAGGGAAGTGGTTGAGTTACCATCCCTGGAGGTTTTTAAAAGATGGGTAGACATAGTGCTTAGAGATACGGTTTAGATGGTTTTTGTCAGAGTTATGTTGATGGTTAGACTAGATGATCTGAAAGGTCCTTTCCAACCTAGACGATTCTATAATTCTACCCTAAAACAACAGCTGTATTTGTATTATTCCCCTCTTTATTGCTGAGAAGCTGTTTTTACTGATGATTAGTACATTGCTTGACCCTTTCCACACTTCGTGAAGTCTTGAGGGACCATAAATTCTGCAGCAAACTGAAAAAAAACTCAAAGATGGGCCTTGCTAAGGCGTGGAGAAGATTCATCAGATGACCGGTTATGTTGCAGAGTGGGGACCATTGCCTCGGAAATATGTTTTCATGGAAAGTCCATTTTTGTTTTATTGTTATTGTCCACTAAGCTATGTACTTGCTTCCCAGAAAGCCAAGCTGTTTTGTCTGAACGTGCTACCTTAGAAATTATCATTTATACTGAAAACCGTGTGTCCTTATCATTATATTTCCCCATAGGGCCTGCACTAGACAACGCATGCTGAGCGGATCCTTTGAGGGGCAGCCTGCAAAGGAAAGGTCAATACTTAGTGTCCAGCATCATATACGACAAGAACGCAGGTAAACATGGTCAGAAAGGATGGTTTAAAAATATTCTTAAAATAAAGGTGACGAAAAGAATTAAATTTGAGCAATACCTAATGTGTGAAAAACTGAAATGACTTGCTTGTACAAAGAACTGAATTCTACATTCTTCATTGTAACCATAATGAAATTCATTGTACTGTATAAATGGAAAAAATGCCTTTTTATTTCAAATGTCATTTCCTTCGCCGACTACAAAGCTATCAATTTAAACATCAGAAGGAAAGAAATTGGCTTATGTTAGAGCGGACTGAAAACAATTGAAGAACATATAAGCTACTGATGTTAGCGAGCGAAAAATGATAAGAATTTGAGATAGTGGGTGACTGGAGAGCAGTGCTTTATAATGGCCATCCTATAAAGGTCAAAATTTCATCTTGAGCTGTATCGTTAAATTGATTATGATTGTTTCAGGTCACTGAGACATGGTTCCAACAGCCAGCGGATCAGCAGAGGAAAATCTCTTGAAACGTTGACTCAAGATGTAAGTCCTCCTAGAAGTGATGCTTTCAATTTGAGAATGTAAGAAATAATAATATGTACTATGTAATAAATGCTTGTGTAAGACTAATGTGTATCTTTGATCTTGTTTACAATTTGTGTTTTGAAATCTTGAAATGAAGTCATAAAACAAATGCTGTAACTGCATTAGAATTATCCTCAAAATAATTGACATGGTTGTTTCACTTATAGACTTACCAGTTTTGAAACACTTGCTGAGATAGATTCACTGAAGCTGCAGACACTACATTAGGAACACAACAATTGCTGCCCAGGACACCTTAAAAAGCCTTACTCTGGAATTACACAAATCACTCAGGCTGGCAAAACAACATTTCAAAATTTCCCATGGAAGCTTAACAATATTTTTCAAACACGAGAACTGTCAGACAAAAGGACAGAGACTGAAAGGGAGAATAGTAATCAAGGATTTCATTGTGGTGTAGTTTCATGCAGTTAAGGGCATTTTCAGTTCTGGAAATTCGTAAGGATATTTTGTGGATCTCTGTGACTTTAAAAATTCAAGGGGCAATATTAGTCCCTCTGTTTCCAAACTATGATAGTAATTTTCTAGATGTGCTTCATACTTAAAAACAACTGCATAGGAAGTAATTAATTAATTACCCTGCACAGTGGCAGGAAGAAACTGTAGGTTAGTAACCTTTTAAAGAATCTATGGCTTTGCTTGTGTCCAGTAGTAACACCCAGCATTACCCCAGCAGGAATGCTCCAAAGACTCACTTTACTCTGAATAATAATTCTGATTGTACCCTCCACTGGCTGATCTCAGGCAAACGTCCTCCTTCCCTCTCCCCGCTCCCTGTGCGATGCAGTCACTAACTCATGTTCTGCACAACTTGCTGCCCGACAGCACGTGCAGCAGGCTTGGGAAGCTGAAAGGATGTCGAAAGCCCTTTCTTTCCCAGTCTTTGCCTTTAGTAACTTTGATGGTATTCATTCTGCCTCAGAGAGGTCGGCTGAGCTTACAAGACCTTTGCTTTTAAAGTTAAAACTTGCATTGGATGGGACTTCACGCATGAAATTAAACCTGAAATTAACCTTGATGAAAATAAGCAGCCTTGTGCTGTGGATAGAAAATCCTGTACAATACGCTTGACTGAGTTGATGTGCAGTGCATTTGGAAATAAAGATTTTTCATTTGAATCTTTCTATGTAAAATACCGTATCTTGCTTTCATCTGAAACATTAAAAAACATCAACCCACAGACCTCATTTAAAAGGAGTCATTTTACTTCTAGCACTCCAACACAGTGAGATACAGAAATGCACAGAGAGAAGACAGTGAGATAAAGATGATCCAAGAAAAAAAAGAACAAGCTGAAATGAAAAGGTATTTAAAAATCGAAAGTCTGAGTGCACACTTTTCTGTTTTAATTATTCTCTGTATGAAGTAAAAACTATTGAGTCATGATGAAAAAAGAATGAAGTGTAAGCGAGATTTTTGCCAATATGCATATGACTTAATAATTTACGTTCTATCTTTTGAAAGGAAAGTTCAAGAGGAGGAGCTGCGAGAGAATCACCCATATTTTGATAAGCCACTTTTCATAGTTGGTCGTGAGCACAGATTCAGGAATTTCTGCCGAGTGGTGGTACGCGCTCGCTTTAATGCGTAAGTTGATTCCATATCAACAGCTGGTTCAGACAAGTGTTTACTTTCATGTCCTCAGAAATCTAGGTCTAACTGTTATTTTAAAAGAGAAACTGCATATAATGTGGTCACCACACACAAGCTGAAGGTCGGTTGCCTATGGTATGTATAGTCTTGCTGTTGGAGGAAAGGAAGCAGTAAAATGCTGTGTAAGGGCAGGCATGTCTGAGCAGCCTGCGGTGCTGAGATGGGAAAAGACAGTGGGGAAACTGCAGGCATGAATTGAGAGGAATGGGGAGTGTTTTGTACCCCCATTTTTAGACCTTGGGGAATCAGCTTGCTATTCTCTTCCTATTCCTCATCATAAGGCGGGAACTCTTTATACACCAACAGTTACTCAAAGAATAGAAAAAGGTGAAGAGAAATGAATCCCCACTGTGTTCACCCGAAGACTCCTTAGCTCATAATTAGAGACCCAGAATGGGAGGGGGTGTTCAGCTGTGGGAGATAAAAGGAGGAAAGCTGAGAGCACAAGCAGCTTGATATAAAATCATCTTATAGCTCTTCTTTTAAACCTCTGTCTATGGCTGGTACCCTAATTTTGGAGGGTTAATGCATGTCACCTTGCGAACAGACAGCGTAAGGCAGAAGCTAGCTCAAGGCTGTGAGCCTGGCACTTGGAAGACCTGGCTTCAGCACCTGCTTTACTATTGATTTTCTCTGTGCCCTTCAGCAAATTACTTCTAGGTAGAACAACAGGAAAGTTTGATACTCAGTTTTACAATACCCATATTTAAGCGTTCTGCCACCTATGTAGAAGCACATCCTTGAGTTAGGTGCCTACTTTTCTATGCAGCTGCTAACTTGATTGCGGTTCACTGGTCCATGAAGCAGTTGCAAATTAAAACAGCAAAACAAAACACACAAACATGCGTTCCCATCCACTTGTCAAATACATGTCAGTGCCTCTTAGCATTGTAGAGTGCCCGAGGGTAACAGGATATTTATATTATCAACAGTTTAATTAAAATGTTTGCAATTATGAGTGAACTCATTTTGTTAAACAGTCATTTTTTTTGTTTATTTAAATCCTACCTACTTCATTGTAGGATTTATTGTCCCACCCAGCTTGTCAAGTAAGATATTCTAGACATCTTTTTCAAACTGATAGGATACATATTTTGTTTTAGTAAAAAAGGCTGAGGAATGCCACTATGTACAGTGTGGGGAAGAGATAGGAACTTAAAAAGCCACAGAAGTCAGTGGGTTCAGTGGGAAGGCACCAAAACCAGTATATTGTGTATACTGACTGGTGTACGGGGGTGAACCTGGCCTGTGGAAGATGCCTCTTGTTCTCCTTGTATGCATCTTGTGTTCTTGTAATTCATAACCATGAAATCTCTTCTGCTGGTAATGCTCCAAGTTAGATCCATTCATTTTTCACTTTAAGCTCAGCGAGGAAGTGATGGCAATTTCATATCCCAATGGCCAGACACCTCACATGGGATACGGCAACCCTCAGTGCAGATCTTTTCTTAGCATGATTTGCTACAAGGATTTGAAAGATATGTAAAAAGTGCCCCTAACCACTTGGGGCAGGGGAGCCTTTTTGGATAGGATTCTTGTAGTTTCTCCTGCTGAAGCCATTCTGCTTTGCATATAAAGGCTAAATAGTTGCTGGAGCAAGAACTTTACTCATGTCACCTAGATATGTGTTTATTACTTACAGAGTGATTCTCACTCTCCCTGGGTGCCTGGGTATGGTAGGTGGAGCACAGTAATTTCACAGGAAGGTTCAGATATGGAGAATCTAGAAATATTCATCAGAAAACAATTGAAGAAGTAATAAAAGGAGGGACTCTTTATCAGGGAGTGTAATGATAGGACGAGGGGTAACGGTTTCAAACTGAAAGACGGTAGATTTAGATTAGGTATTAGGAAGACATTCTTTACTGAAGGTGGTGAGGCAGTGGAACAAGTTGCCCAGAGAAGCTGTGGCTGCCCCATCCCTGGAAGTGTTCAAGGCCAGGCTGGATGGGGCTTTGAGCAGCCTGGTCTAGTGGGAGGTGTCCCTGCCTGCGGCAGGGGGGTTGGAACTAGATGATCTTAAAGGTCCTTTCCAACCCAAACCCTTCTATGATTCTCTGATTCTATAAAAGAAATAGGACTTGTGGAAGGATTATTTTTGTGTCAGCTGAGGATATGGTCCAAGAGGTTTTGTAGAAAGAACTCCTGAGGAAGCACTTTGGAACATAAAATTCAACGGCAGGTTATCCCCCACCCGAAGCAAAATACAAAATTAAGTCCTTGCTTACAAAAGCAAGACCCAAAAAAACAGCAGTTTAAAGAATCTTTAGAGAAATTGCAGGTAGGCCATGAATTAAAGTGATACTAGCTGTGTTGATAATATGACTAAAATTGCATAGAATTAAATGAAACTTACACAGACATTTAAAATTAAGCCAAGATAAAATGTAGCCTTGATTTTGGATATAAACTACTTTGAGGTGATGGATGCATGGTATAATTATAATGCTGACTAAAATAAAATGTAAATGACTGTATCTTTTCTTCTTTTTATAGTTCTAAAACAGATCCTGTTACTGGAGCTGTGAAAAATACCAAATACCATCAGCTTTAGTAAGCACTGCAAAAGTAACTTTGCTTGGTCCCATAAGCCTGCAGTATAAGTGTGTGAGCACACACATGCATGGATGTGTGCATGCACATGTATATGTCTTTTTTTCTTTTCCCAAAAAAGGTTTTTCTTTCCATGGAGTTGTTTGGGGAGGAGGATGAACAGGAAGAGGATTTTTCTTCTTTTCTTCTTCTCTTGCATGTCACTTCCCTAGTTTTACTACGCATTTCTGAAATATTGAAATCTCTGACGCTCCTCAGCTTAATTTATTTTTCATCGGAACACTCTTAACTGTGGTGTAGACACAATTCAAGGGACGCAGCACTCTTAGAATTTCTGTAATGGTTATCCTTACGTATTTTTCACAGTGACTTGCTGGGTTTGGTTACTTACCTGGACTGGGTCATGATCATTGTTACTATATGCTCCTGCATTTCCATGATGTTCGAATCCCCTTTTCGAAGAGTTATGCATGCTCCAACACTCCAGGTACTGTCAGTGAACCATTTTACATTTAATGAAGCACAGCCACCTTGTTTTTCTCCACTGCCTGTTCCTAAGCTATGACTGTTCTCTGCTTTGAATTTCAGATTGCTGAATATGTTTTTGTAATATTCATGAGCATTGAGCTTAATCTGAAGATTATGGCAGATGGCTTGTTTTTTACACCAACAGCTGTTATTAGGGACTTTGGAGGAGTTATGGACATATTTATATATCTTGTAAGTTTTTATATTTCTGGGAATTTGCTGTAGCGTTCTTAATTTTGATCTCTTTGGATATATAAATGTTTGTTAATGTTAAAAAGTTCGGCTCTGCACCTTGGTGCAAATACAGTAGTGTAATTAGTGTACAAACACCACTGTTTTCGTGTGCAGTCCATGTGTACAAATACCTGTCTAGACATCTAAAAATGCACTGACATTCAATAAGCACCTGGCAACTTAGTGTAGGGCCACTATATGGCCCCTTTTAAATGTTTAGTTGTCGATCTGTTTTAAGTATCAGACTTTATTTTACTCCAAAATAACCTCAAGATCTCTGACCTTGCTTCAATATTTTTAAGCAGGAGAATCTTTATTTTATGTATTTCTTAGCCATTCATTGCTTCCACCCCTCTTGATAGTTCTCCTGCTTTATAGAAGATGTTTGAAAAGCCTCTACCATTTGACAGAAGGGCACATCCTTGTTGCTGGTGTTGCTATGGCAGAAAGAAAGCAAAGCAGCGTCTTTCTATATTCCACACCTATCAGTACTGGTTCTCAGGAAAAAAAATTGTTCCACTTTTTTCTTTGTCTCCTGGAAATTTCTTGCATTCCATTCAAATACAAGAGAAGGGGGTCCATTTCCCCTTCACGTATGACAATAAACACCACAGAATGTGTCAAAACCAGTGCTCAGTATAATACAGTATGAAATATTTTCTAACTGAAGAAATCACTAAGCAAAATAGCTTTGATGGATTTAGATTAAATCTTTCAGAGATTAATCCACCAGACAGATGTACTGCATAAAATTTGTCACGATCAATTTGTATCAAAGATTCCATTGTTAGCATAAATAAAAATATGCATACTTCAACAAAACTCCTACTGTAGTATGCATAATCAGTATGTGCAGTAGTTTCTTGAAATCCCTCTGAATCCCTCTGCTTGTCTGAAGGAAAATTTAGGTGGTGTGGTTTGGATATTCCAAATGTGCCTGTGGTGGTCTTAAAAGAATACGAAAGAAAATGAGGAGCACTGGCAAATTTTGCTTTGATGGGGTGGCTGTCTTTTACCACTGTCACTTTTAACAAATGATATTATGTTTTAAATCATATTGATGATATCAGCTAGATCCTTCACTTTTTGTGCACTTACCTCTTTGTAACTTTCTCATCTCTGTCCCCCTGTAACAACATTGACTTTATAAATACTTTTTAAAAAATATAAAAAGTAATTAACAGACTTTATAATCAACAGCCATCTGTCAGAGATTGTTCAAGCTACAAGACAGAACTATGCTGCTTGAAAACAGTATTTTATATACATTCCAAATGCATATATAATATTTGTGTGATAAAATCACACAGTGACAAAACTACTTTTGCCTGTAACAAAGTGGTAGGAAAAACTGGCAAGGAAATTGTTTACAGACTTTGCAGGTGAGGATATCTCAGTTTCAGGATAGAACCTGTGTTTGAAATGAGAAGGGGGGAGAGAAATGATGCTGCCTGCTACAAGAATATAGTCCATGTCCATGCTCTGAATCAGCCAATTTGATTTCTTCTTCTGGAATTGTTTCATCTGCTGAAAAGAATAAAACAGATTTTGAGTCAAAGGGGAAGACAGAGGCTGAATCTGATGCCCATTGGTTAGGACAATGATCTAGGCACAGGACGTCCAAGTCCTTTTTCTAAATTAGGCTTCTTTTGCCTTAATCTTCCTTTTAATTTTAAGGAAGAAGAGTGTTTATTTATATCTTTTTCCATCTTCTGTGCTGTGTCAAGTAAGACATTGTAAGCCTAATCCTTCTTTGCCTTTTCCTGCTCTGTCTCCTCAAGGTAAGCTTGATATTCCTGTGCTGGATGCCTCAGAACGTCCCTGCCAAATCCGGGGCTCAGCTCTTAATGGTGCTCCGCTGCCTCCGACCTCTTAGAATTTTCAAACTAGTCCCTCAGATGAGGAAAGTGGTGCGAGAGCTGTTTAGTGGCTTTAAGGAAATCTTCTTGGTATGTGCCAATTGTTTTGTTCTTGTTCTTAAAAAGGAGATATGGAGGAGTAGTAAGATACCATTTTGCTATAAGGTTTATGTTTTCTGATCTTTTCTCCGTTGTTGTCTATTTAATTTTCATTGTAGCTACCACTGCAGATGACCACAGAACAGGTTAAAAACTAGGAATAAAAGTAACTCATTTACATTTATACTGAATAAAGCTGTTGTAATAATTCTTTTATAAATTATATTATTTGTTCAGTATATATTTGGCCATAATTATATATGAGGATTACTGAAATAAAATCTACCCCTTATTCACAGTTCTAGTTGGGGAAGGAAGGTGAGAAGTAGGGTATGGCAGCTCTGCAAGAGCAAAAGTAAACCTGTCTTCGAAGCTGAAGGTCTCTACATCCAAGTTTTTTGAGAAGCAACCAGAGACAATGCAGTTATTCATCACATATCTGGATCTCATTGTTATGTCATTGTTTTTATTATTATTATCATTATTA